>JARJUA010000199.1:0-40520 GCA_030787035.1 Aschersonia sp. MBC 877
ACTCAAAGACACCATCTGTCTCTTTGATGTGGACGGCACGCTCTCCCCCGCCCGTCTAGTAAGCTCCCCCCCCCTTCCCTTGACCTTCACCTCGCACCCATTCTGACCCCCGATTCAGGGCGCATCACCCACAATGCTCGCCGCCCTCGCCGCCCTCCGCAAAAAATGCACAATCGGCTTCGTCGGCGGCTCCAACCTCGCCAAGCAGCAAGAACAACTCGGCGACCCGGCCCACGTGCCCGTCACGACCCTCTTCGACTACTGCTTCTCAGAGAACGGCCTCACGGCCTACAAGCTCGGGCAGGAGCTGCCGTCCAATAGTTTCATTCGCTGGATCGGCGAGGACAAGTACAAAGACCTGGTGCGCTTCATACTGCACTACGTGGCGGATCTGGATATCCCCATCAAGAGGGGCACGTTTATTGAGTTCCGCAACGGCATGATTAACGTGTCGCCGGTGGGGAGGAATGCGTCCACGCAGGAGAGGCTTGACTTTGAGAAGTTTGATAAAGGGGCGAGGGTGCGCGAGACGTTTGTGAAGGCTTTGAAGAAGGAGTTTGCCCACATCGACCTTACGTATGTTTGTGTTGTACCGTCTTCTCAATTCATGCGGGGAGCTGACAGGTGACGGACAGATACTCTATCGGCGGACAGATTTCTTTCGACGTCTTCCCCAATGGTTGGGACAAGACCTACTGTCTCAAGCACCTCGAGAACGAGGCCAACAAGGAAGGCGGCATCAGCTACAAAAACATACATTTCTTTGGCGACAAGGCTTTTGAGGGCGGCAATGACTGGGAGATTTACAGCGATCCGCGCACTATTGGCCATGCTGTCGAGTCACCCGAGCATACCCTGCGCCTCCTCAAGGACTTATTTGATGTTTGAGGCCTTACTTGATGGGAAGGAACGGGGGACAGCCGTCCATTTTGGAGGCAAGGTAAAAAGGGGCTTGAAACCTCCCAAGACGCCACACATTCAGGACAAAAAGACGCCTTGATCCGGGCAATAGCGGCCCGAAGATTTGTACACTTGTCCGATCCGCGCCTCCAGAGCTCGACCCTGCAGGCTTCACAGGACGTTCAGACCTGGCTCTTGTGCGTCTTGCTCAGATGTTGCGCCCAGGTTCGCACATATATGACTAGGCGCAAAAGCAGCCACAAAAGTTGATTGGGAAAGGGTCAATGGGAATCTTTGTCATCATGGCCATATTAGCGCGTGACTCCCAAAAACATATCCACAGACAATGAAAAGAAGCGGCGCTTATCATGCCGCCATTCATGACGAGGTTCATATACACCCTCCGTTCGAGGTATAATCAGCTCCCATACTCTAGATGAGGAATGATGACTGGTCCATATTTGGTAGTCGCAGTGTATGCGCCGTCTCCCTGCACGACAAAGTCCACCGCCAGACTCAATTTAGACAATCCATTTTGACTGCCGCTACTGACGCTGGGGTTGGGACTGAAAGGCACCTGGCTTGCCGCCTCCTGGTCAAAGGCAACAAAGGCGACGTAGTTCCGGCGGCCCATCAATTTCTTGAGCTCCCGCGTAGCGCCGCTGGCGTCCGTGTGAAAAATTTCCATCATGTCTTCCTTGGTGTCCGATGCCTCATGGGTCGACCTTTGCCCGTTTTTGGGCACGTATAGCGTCTTGTGATTGTGCAGCATTTTCAAGATGTAGCCCCCTTGAGGTGCGCTGACAATGGGCGAAGAAATGATTTGGTACATTGTCTTGTGGTCGTTGGGACGACTCGGGTCATGAACAAGACCAGCGCCTGAAGCTGCCACATCTGGTACATTCAGTCAGCAAACACGGCCAACGCGAGGGCCGAATGCCCGGACCGACCGGTCTCGTTAACTGCCACTCACCTCCAGATAGGAAGGTCATTCTTATGCCTTTTTGCTTCGCGATGCCCTGAAGTGTGCGAATCAGGTAGGTCCTCTCCAAGTCCTTCGTGTCATGCGTCCACATGTCCTTCAATATCTCCTGAATGTCTAGTTCGCCGAATTGGTTCAGCACGTTGCCCATTAGACCGCCCTTACCGACGGCCTTCTTGACCTGGGAGAATCCCATGGCAACAGCTTCTTTGCCGCCCATGACACCTGCCACCGAGCTCGTGACCTTACCCAGGATATTGTACGTTGTGTTAACAGCCTTTTTACCAGCGGCGACAGTGTTGGCCAGAGACTCTACCGCATCTAGTCTTGGATACAGGACAGGCACGGATATCATCCACACGACGTGTTGTACACTTGGAGGCAGCATGGCGACTTTAGGAAAGATGCCCTGATACGTCGGACCGGCCATGACGCGTGCCTGCGTCCGCTCAGATCGACAATCTGCCCCTACCACAACAACTGCCGGTCCCAGATACTTCACAAAATGCCAGCCAGTGCCGGTTATAGTGAAGATGTCGTGATCTGTGCGAACGCTGCGCATGATTTCCGCCGTCGTGTGATGCTGAAACAAGAGATACATTTCGGTTGCAACCCGACCAATGTTTTTGAATATGGCTGAAGATTGCATGTACGCCGGGTAAGAGCCATACCCATCAAAGCTAGGAGCACAAGACGTTAGATCTGTGATTAATTGATAGCTGCGAATAAAAACCTGGTTTCGAGGTTTTACAACTCACATGTCATGGTCATTCATTTGCAGCACATGTGGAATCTGGGCAAATGCCTCTCTCATAAAAGGCTGGTCAAAATGACCGGTATAGAAGTGGAAATAGGCGTGTGCGACATCCTCTTCGTGTCGGGCGGTCCACTGTGCATTCTTCTTGTTGTCTCTCCCGCTTGTGGCCAACCACTGCTTCAGCAATGGCACCTCCTTCCACAGCCTGTCTCCGTATATCTGATCGCCAAGTCCCAGCTGCACGTGAAAGCCGCCGCAATCCACGTTCTTTTGCAACACGTCTTTCCACATGAAGCCGACACCACCTAGGCGGGCTCTCTCATTTTGAGACGTACTGGCGGCAAAATCGTTTCCGGAGTGCGCAATGAAGCGCCAGCCTGTTTCATGGCGACCGGCAACGACAAACTCGTACCGTGTGCAGCCCATATGCGATGTCACTGCGTACGTCCACCGCTCCGTGCCACAGTCGCTCATGGGCAAATCGATGGCGTATTTGTAGAAAGTCCATCGCTGATGAGTATAAATGGAGCGCGCTTCCAATTGTCTGGGGCTGGGTGAGAGGTCGGCGCTGAGATGTATGTGGACAGTGGGAGGCTGAGGAGCATCCGTAACGATCAGCACGCTGCCGAGCCAGACACCCTTCTCAAGATCCACGTTGACAAATCGTAAATATGGACCGAAATAGACGCCATTGGTGGGCTGGATGGTGTACATTTCGACTCCTGAGCTTGGAGGGGGCCCTGAAAAGCCAACGGCTGTGGGCGTCTGCGAGGCAACACTCATGATGCTCTCGGCATACCCTGGTGTGTTCGGGGCAAACATGGGCGACGCCATCGACTGCTTTCCAAAGAGAGGCGAAGTCAATGGATTGCCGTAGGTAGAAGTAGTTGGGGAGAGCGGCGTTTGTTCACGCTGGATTGGGTTTGGTCCCTTTGGAAATTCCCACTGCGTTGCTTGTGTTGCGAGGTGAATATAATAGTACTGACCCGAATTCTGGTCCAGATGAGCAATCCAACCTTCCGGCAACGGGGGAGGGGATGTCGGAATTTGCGTCTGGAGTGACATGCTTGGAGGACCCATCGATAGAGAAGACTGTTCGTCCTGCTCTGGTCGGGGGTCATTGGCGAATGCAGGATGTCCTGGATGCTGAAGCGCGGGCGATACAAGACCGGCTGGAGGGGTGTCCGCTACCTGTGATGGTTTGGCCGGTAGTGATGCTGGGGGAGTCGACGTCGCAGAGTGCCCGAATCCTGGCGGCGGAGCTGTCTGAGGCCGTGCCGATGCTGCTGCTCCATTCGTGAATGCTGGATCCTCTATAGCTTGTTGTGGTCTTTGTTTGTCTCTTGGGTAGGCGCCGCCGCCGTTCGAGTTGACACTCGAATAGGCTGGAGGGGGGGTCTTGGTGCCCAGACGCTGGAAATCTTGCTCCAGAACAGTGGACTGCACTTGTTCGTCCGGAACTCGAGCTTGAGGGAGACACTGGCCGGGGAGTTGAGAAGACTGAGGGGGTGCTGAGACGGCTCCCGGCCTCGTCATGGGACTGGGCATCTCGTTTCCGCCTTGATACACAGCAGGCGGTCCCGAAGGGGCCTGATCTGGGGCTTCTGTTGGTGTCCAAGGCCTAGGAGCTGGAGGCTGTGCACCGTACTGGGCAAGCCTCTGGGCTGCAGCAGCGCTCTGTGCTTGGTGAGCCTGCAGACTGGTGAGAGTGGCCTGGCCTGGAAGACCAGAGGCAGCATATCGAGCCTCAACATTTCCACCAGGTCGATAATTTGGCTCGACAATGGGCGTCTCTGGGGGGGGAGGCGAGCCACGGCTGGCCCGCGTGGTCGAGTTAGAAGCAGTAGAAGCGAAACGGTTGACGCCTTGATCGCCTGTCAGGGACGGATCGTTGTCGAGGGGTTGTGAGGATGCAAATGCCATGCTCGAGGATGGATCAACCGGCGCCAGACCAGGAGGCGGATAGTATTTTCTCTGGTGATGGAGATGACTGGGTGCTTGCTCTTTAAGGGGCCGAGCAAACAGATCGTGATCGCTTTCCGGGCTGGACGGCGAATGAATCACTTTTGCGGAGGCCCCTCTCCTCTCAGCGAGACCAGGACGTTTGTCTGAGGCCAGAAGGCCCGTGTCAAGACGAGGCGTGGTATCATTGTAGGCTGAGCCATAGGGCCTGAGTGGTATCGGTCCGTCCACCTCGTCATCGTCTGGGAATGGCAACGGTGCTGCAGAACTTGAAGCACCGGGGGGAAGGGGGAACATGGGTCGATGTGTAGAAGAGGAAGAACTCCCGCGGGCCGGCTCAGGACTCTTTGGCTTAAATATGCGTAACGGCTGGACCGTTGGACTATCATCGCCGCCATGAGGAGCTGGCCTGCTCAAAAACATCTCCTGTTCGGAAAAGCTCCGACCTGTTGCCATTGTTGCTACGTGTGGCGGACCTGTGTAGACGTCTGGATGTGTGCGTCGTGGCGATGGCCTTACGAACTGCCCGCTGTCCCTCCTCCTTGACCAGACGCAGACGGGCAGTAGCCAGGAGACCGAGATCTGCACCGTGAGGCCAGGATGGGGCGCCCAGTCGACGCTACCTTTTCAATGACAACGACTCAACGGCCGCGTAGAGAGACGAGAGAATGACGCTGGTCCTTCGAGCTCAGCGTTATGGCTACCAGAGCACACAGGAGTGGGCAATTTCGAAGCTGTCGATCAGGATTTGGTAGCTTCTCAGGGCGGGGCGGCCTGCTCGGGCAGCAGGGAGAACACGGGAAGGTCGCAGGAAGGGCCGCCTGCACTGCAGCAGATGACGCGATGAAACGGCAGAGAGCAGTACGAGGGAAAAAGGTATGTCAATGGAAGGGGGCCAATATGGACAGAGCTCAGGATGAACAATGAGAGGAAACGGGCCTCATGACAGCTTGAGATGAGGCAAGGTGCCTAAGAACTACCACCACTGACCCCGGCCGGATGGGCCGCAATGGTACTGCTCCGTTCAGAGAATAAAGCATCGAGGCAGTTGGCAGGCTCCTGCCCATGTCTCTCGTCCGGTCCATCTTACTGCCCACGATGGCAGCCTGCGGATGCCACCGTCACTGGCTGGGCATGCGTCGCTCTTGCCTATTGAATCAGCGACTGAGCGTTCTGATTGGTTCCAGAAAGCCACTTGTCGCCGCGTAACCGCCCGACTTCGGGTGACGGCGGCTAGAGTCTCCGCCTTCCCGTCGACCGTGGCCAACGGGATCCAATGTCGAAGCGCTGCCCAAAGTGCCCCTGTATCCAATACCGGGCCGCCTACGCCACAGGAGGAGGGTCGCTGCAAATCCCCGCCTCAACGAGACCGTTTAATAGATTACGTTGAGCCCTTGCTGTCTCAAGTAGAGTAGACAGGCCACAGAAAGCAATACCCTTTACGGAGTGCTTTATGCTCAAGTTTGACTCTTTGAGCTTTAACAAAGACCCACGCATCTCAGATGATCAGGCCTAGGTCATTGTACATCTAGATACTCGCTGGTATGACCTGCATGGCGCCTCCTTTTATGTACCGTCACTCTGTCAGCTCCCCCGAGAGCGATCCGTAGTATTCTGATGGTATAGCCAAACAAAACAAACTCAAGCCACTTTTCTTCTTTCGCGCCTCGCGCCAAAGAAAGCCTTCTTTGGACGAGTTGGAACACATTTTCCACCTCTAACACCAAGCATCGCAACGCCCGCCATCACCATTCCTGCCACCGTCATCCAGAGATCTGCTTACCTCTTCTTGCTTTTGCGCTTGATCGACTTGCCGCTCTTTTCAACCCCTGAGGACCGGGCCTTACCCAACGAGTCTGTACTTTTCTCTAGAAGCTCGAAATCACCGCCAACGGAGTCGCTGCTCGGGGTTGTCTGCGCAGCATCCGCCTCCTCCTCAACCTCGGAAGCATCTTCATTGAGCTGTTCATCCGTCTTGGATACAAAACGACCGACAGTCAGGTTGAAAAGGTGAAGCGGTAATCGTACCACAGCAGTGTCCTTAAAGGTAGGCTGAGCAAGCTCGTTGGGCTGTCCATACGTCAGCGGCGCAAGTTCAGCTCGCGCGTTGAGTCGCTGCACTTACATCGAGTAGATATTCATGGACATTGCCCTCCTCATCTTCTTCCTCCAGGTAGACATCTCCAAGCGAGTCGACAATAAGAATTTTCCCGTTTTCGGCTACAACTCGCTTGCGCACACCAGTCGGACCTGAGGATGCATCGCGCGAGGCACTCGATGCAGCCTTCTTGGGAGCACGTTTCGAGCGGCCGCGTCCGCTATCTTTCTTGGACTCCTTCTCCTGCATGCGACGCTCCTTGCGGTTCTGCGGAATCGGCGGCGGCGCGTCTTCCTCCGGCGGTGTGGCGGGAGCAGATGATTGAGGCTCGAAATTTGGAATGCCCAAGTTGCCGCCCCAAGCCGTGTCTCTGGCAAACTTCACATAGCGCTCAACAAATTCTCGCTGGCGCTTCCAACTCATGTAGTTGATGAGATGGTGGATGGCACCACCGCCAACAATGAACAGGCCAAACATGACTGTTCCCAAGCCAGGTCGGTAACGATTGTAGTAGTAATCGGTACCCTTCCAAAGCGGAAATCCATTGGCAAGAAAATGATCGTACCGGTCCCGAGAAGGCCCTTTGAGAATGTTGGCGATCAAGCTCAGTCGCGTCTGGCGATCAACGGCTTGCTTGACGGCAGCTTTGACTTCGGCTGCAGTTGGTGCCTTTACGGCTGCGCCCTTGCCCTTGCCACCGGCTTGCTTGAGACGTTCCGCTCGCAATCGTTGTTTGACTTTGTCCGGATGGAGGGCTACCGTCTTTTTACGGTAGGCCTTCTGGATGTCTTCGAACGAGGCTGATGGAGAGATGCTCAGAATGTCATAGAACGTGGCAGCCTGGTCGGCCTCGTGGGCATAAATCTCTGCTCGAATGCGAAAAATCTCTCGATCTAGGTCGGGTTGAAGTCAGCAAAATGTTCGCGTGATGGGATGGGTGGGCAGTCGACGCAGCGACGGGAAGCGTCAGCGAGACCAGATGGCGAAGAGGAGAAGAGATCGTACCTTCTTTGCTCCATGCGGCCGCCAGGGGGGAGAGGAGGATTAACAGCCCGGCGGAGATGTAGGCAACCTTCATGGCGATGGAAGGCACGCGTGGCCTGGAGACGGCTGCGAGGAAAGTGTGTATGAGTGTGTGCACGATGTCCCGGGAGAAGCCGTTCGGGGTGGAAAGAATTGTCGTCGTTTCAGCGAGGCCAGGTGGCCCGACAGGGGCTGCCGCATTTCAGGGTCGTCGCGGCTGATGCATATTACCCCTGCGCCTGCGGCATGTGCGTCGGAACCCACATGAAAGGGCCCCATGCTTGAGGGAGCGGGCCCCTTCGTGCCTTCCTGTCTCATTTGCGTCACGCGTATGGATGAATTGGTGAAGGCACGACTTGCTACGATCCATGCCGTTCACGTCTCATCGTGACCGCTGTGCGGAAGTCCACGCTTGGAAGATCTGTCAAAATGTTTCGTGCACTTGCGCTCGAACGGATGAAGTCCTGCACGAATGCAAAGTAGGAAGGCTTCCCTGGAAAGTCCAGTCCAGTCCAGTCCAGGTAAAACGTACTTAGCTTGTAGGCCGATCGGCTCACTGAAAGAGGCAATCAGCCTTCGTCTAGCAAAACTACGCTGACAAGCCCATCTTCATTTTTGCGCGTATCCCAAGATACGAATGTCACAGTAGGAGGGCCAAAGACCTCCATCGGAGCCGAAATACGTGTGTCAATCATGATCCTCCTCTGTGATGCCTGGGCACCCTTCCATACTCTCACTCTCGTACTGCATCTTACACCAGAGACAATACCAATGCCTTCCCCTCAAGTACAGAACCAGCTTCTCCAGCCGCTTTTCTGGCTCAAGTGCGCTGAACTCGTCCAATTCGTCATCCTCTTCATCTAGGTCTTGAGCCATGACATACAACGTCCTGGCCTTACCTAGCGCTCTCTTGTCATCGTCATCTTCATCCTCGTCATCGTACGTAGGTAGTCGGCGAGGAAGGGACTGATCAAGATCATGACGCATGCGCCGATCACGCTCATTCTGTTCCCTGTGACGGACCAAACCGCGATAGGGCACCGGTATCGACTTCAGAGGCCGCGAACCCGGATCCCGGGTCCCTTCTCCCTTCTCTTCGTCCATGCGTTCAGCCACCCGCTGCGCAGCGAATACCTGCTTCTCCAGTCTCTCATCCTCGCGTTCCTTCCTGATTCTCTCCCGGTACACGTCTGGATCGAGCTTGATGGCCTTGAAACTTTGGTCACCACTGGCCTCCAAAAATTTTCTCTTCCTCTCACTCTCCAATCCGATGCCGCCACGATCCTCTTTGATGTTGACCTTGATAGGCTCCATTATTCCGGAGTCATTGGCGCTGTCCTGGCCGTCCTTTTGCCGCCGACCAAGACCACCGCCGCTGAAGCCCATCTTTGCCATCATGGCGAGTCCCTTGCTCTTCTTGGCCGCGGCTGTCTCGAGCAACGATGTGGATAAAGCCTTGTCTCTAGCTGCTGCTTCTTCCGAGGCAAGTTCCGCCTTGGACTTGACCCTACCCCGGGCGAGGCTCTCCCTTTTCAGTCGCTCCGTGCGCTGCAGGGAAGTCTCAGTCCTGGTAGTCGAATCGTCGAATGTCATGTTCATGTAGTCGTCGTCATCATCCTCCCCCTCGTCATCAACACCAGCCGGCTGTTCATTCCCTTTCAGGTCAGTCATTTCGATGCACTTCTGAGGTGCGTCTTGACTTCTGCTGATGCTGACAGCCCGTCTGAGAGAGGAGTGATCGGTATGATTGGGACAAGAATTGCTGCTAGGTGTCCTGCGGAGCGACGCACAACTCTCACCCTCTCCTCTGTAATTTTTAAAGTCTCTTGACTTGGTTATGGCCACTTTGCAGTCTCAGGTGATGACGGATTTGGGAAAGCAAGCAATACAGCAGGCATATGTACGAGGTCAAAGCTGCTACAGTGGGTCCGTCAAGCCGAGAATTTTGTTCAATATGAGGCATCGAGTAGCGCGGTAGGCAAGCCTATTGATTTTTCCCCAACTGGACATCGATTTCGCCAGAGGCTACATGGATTTCTTCGTGCTTCGCAGGGCGCAATGATTTTTTGCTTTGAGAGAGAGCCTTGCTGCTGGGACCTCGATCGCAGATTCACAAACAGAACAGCCTGACGTAGCAGCTCCCCTCGGCTACATACTGTCTCCCGAAAAAGCCATGATGTGGTTCATGTAAATTTCAGAAAGGGTTGTATCTGCCTCGACTATCTCTACGATCTGCTCTTCGCTCGTTTTCTTGCCTGCCTTTCTCGCTCGTAGGCATTCGACTCCCGACCTTCCTCGCTTTGTATTTCCGCCACCAGTCTCTTGTACTTCTTCTCGTAAGCCTCGTCTTTAGCCTTTTTAATTCGGAGATTCTCTCGAGCCATGAAGTTTGCATCTTTCCTAAGCTCCCGCATTGCACCTTTTCGCTCTTTCTTGTGCTCTGCCTTAAGCTTGGCCAACTCCGCACGCTCGCGATCGGGGTCGTAATGTTTATCAGGATCGAAGGTCTCCTCGAATTTGGGTATAAATGTTTTTATGGCCAGAGGACGGTGGTGGTGCAGCTCTAGTGGCCGACGAGAGATTTGTGCGAGGCTCATCATGCGGCGCAATTTTGCTGCTAGTCTTTCCGTCTTCTCGGTTACATGAGCCGGAAGTTCGGACCGACAAGTATCTCCAAGAAGATGCTTCAGCACTTCAGAACCCGGTTCAAACGTCTCCAAAAAAGCCTCTTTGCCAGCCCACATGTCAGCAGCAGCGTCCAACACATCTATGACAGTGCTGACGATGGCAACCTTGGCAGAAATACCAGCGCCACCATCTACGCAATCCTTCAAAGACAACCTTCTAAATGTCACCAAAGATGCCTTTTGAATACGGATTTCCGTCGCAGCCTCGTGACGGGGAAAATTTCCCAGCTCTCTGCTTGGTGAAGAGGGAGATAGTGCGCACAAGGTGTTCAAACAAAAGTTCAGGACCTCCGGCACGAATCGTTTGGACATTTGCTGATATTGTAGGAACAGAATGGCAACGTAGGTGCCAGTTGCAAAGTCAGCCACTTGACGAGGAACTTTGTGGCTCAAAAATCGACCCATCGTCAGCATGGCTGGTGTAACAACTTGATGAAAGTGATCAGAAGTTGAGAAAATCGTGCCAATGGCTGTCAAGAGTAACAGATCCGATGGCTGCAGAGCAAGAGGCCGGCTTTCCCTGATGAGTTGAATGTGGTGTCGAAACCTTCTACCAACTTCGGCATGAAACATTTTGGAAAGGGAGTGAAGATGACGTATCAAGCTTTCAACAATTGAAAAAGAAGGCGTTTTTTCGTCCCATGGCAGGGCGATGAAGTCGACCAAGGCTGTGGCAAAATTGCCCAACCTCTCCTTGTTTTTGCTGTCCAAATTCGGATGATGGAGAGCCCGGATCCGTTGAACAATGACGGGCAGAGTTTTGTGTGGAAATACACTCGTGATAGCTTGGAAGTCCCGACAAGTTTCGGGGCAGGTAAAGGTGAACGGCAGGCCATGTTCGTCTGACATGTGCTCCGCATCAGCTTGAGCCGCCTGAACCGTCATTCGAAAGACAGGATTTCTGGCCTCCTCTCCATTCAGAAGATCTTTAGTAAAATCTTCTTCATCCTCGACTTGTTCTGACGCACTCTCATGCTGGTCGTCGGAGTCAGCATCGCTTTCAACAAGGTCCACATCCGATCCACTGGCCACGAGATCATCCTCAATGAGGAAATCGTCTTCGTCATCAAAGCCCAGCTCTGTTGCGGTTGGTCGGGATCTGATGCCTGAACCCAAGCCGAAGTCGTCTTCAGCTTCGTCCTTTGAGTTCGAATCTTCAACCGCAGCTGCATTTTCCCCTCTATTTTGCTCTGCGTCGCCGTCCTCACTGTCTGTGACTTCTTCCCCTCGCATGCGTTTCTGCCGCTCGTCCTCCATTTGTCTTAATCTTGTCGATTCATCTTCGGCCTTTTCTTCTTCGGTCTTTGTGCGTTCAGTCGGCTGAGCCCGTCTATCTTGGGCAAGTCTTTTAACTTCAAGATCAAAGTTTCGTTCAAAAATATCTCTGTCTTGACCGGCAATCGAGGATCTATGGAACGCCGCCTCATTGTCCGCAGGCTCTATAACCTTCGTAGAAGAGAGCAACAACTGAACATTTCGCAGTTCTCTGTCGATCTCTGCTCTTAAGCCTTCGTCATCTTCCTTGGCCGCTTGGCGTTCATACTTGTGCATCTTCGACTTGGCAATAACTTCTTCCATGACTTCTTTTTTAGACCTTTTTCTAGTCGGTTCGCCATGGTTGTCTTCGTCGCCTTGGACTGAGACCAAAGACCGCAATCGCTTCAGTCTTTGCCTCTCTCGTACAGACCCGTCGCTATCAGAGTCCACTGCGAGGTCGTCCTCGTCGAAGTCATCCGCTGCTTCGTCGTCGAAATCAATGGACTTGCCCATGTGAGTCAAGGTTTCCAAGGGAGTCTCATCCTCGAGATCGAACAGGGAGCTCTTCTTATGATCTCGTTGTTTCTCCCTGGCAAATCTTTCGAGCATTTTGTCCTCTGGCGCCATAGTGGGATCATTTTCTCCGAAGCGTCTGTCAACAATACCCCCCACTTTATGGCGTCGGTACATATCGACTAGGAGAGTCTCTCTTCTCTGTGTAGCAGGAGAGTCTTAGCTTCAATGATCTCGGGGCGCAAAGCCTGGACAGCCTGACTTACGCGTTGTTCGCCTGCAGCTTTGGCCACGCCTGGCCGCCCTCGAATACCTTTCGCAGCATCGCCAGTGACACTTCGACTGGATGTGACCTCAAACTTCGGTCCCCTTGAGGCATGCTTTAGATCAAAGGGATTGAACTGTTCGCGGATTTCCTCCAAGACGACACCACGCTGCAGTTTCTTGTCATTACGAGCCTTGCCATCTTGGGCATTCTTACGCCGCTGCTTCTTGGATTGCTGTGGTCCTGTGATGCCTTGTTCTCTCAAAGATGCCTTCAAGCGCTTGAGTTGCGAGCCTGCCATTTCCTGAGGATCGCGAACCGTCGCCGACTCTATTCCACAGCGTCGATAGCCTACACAGCGCAATCGGGGCCTGGACCAGATTTTTTTTGTATTGGAGGGGGCCACAGCATCTTTATCGATAAGAAGTGGGACTGTGACACCTCGGAAAACGCCAGGCCGATTTCGGGTTCAGATCCGGGCGGTAGTTCCCGGCAGAAATGTGCTCTTCGTTTAGCGCTGCGAACATATCAAGGCATATGTTTTCAACAAACGACCGACACCCGGCGAAAAGAATGTCAGTACCCGAGGCACCGCCATGACCTGGGGAGGGCGAATTTTGTCCTTCGCCCACGACGAAAGAGTCTTGTCAATCGGCATTGGGCTGATAGTCCTGGGGATCGTGAGCACCGTCAATGCCATACTTACTATCACTCGAGACGACAACGCAGTCGCACCGAAGGAGCCAAAGACGCAATACATCACTCAGGAGACAGAGGACTCGCTCAAGCTGGGTACTTTACAAAAACTTTTAACCCATCCAAATTTCTCTATCAGAGAAGTTGCTACCAAAATTCTATGCGATCGCGCTGTTAATGATCATGAAACCCTCCATTATCTACTTTACGGTATAACCAGACCCGAATATGATGAACGAATGCGCTGTCTTCGTGCGTTAGCCCTTCTCACTGTGGGTATGTTGAAGAATTCTACCTTCTGGTCGCAGGATGCTAAGATGCCCAGGCAATGACGGGCTGTCCCAGCTAAACAATGACAAGGCGTACTCCGCAATCGTCAGGTCACTCGAACTAAGCCTGGAAGATTGCGAACCACCAGATTTAACGAATCACTACTGGGACGAGTATTTCCTTAGAGATATGGCTGAAAGATTTTGCCTCATGTTTGTACACGAGCTCATCAACAAGAACGGGACACATGCATTCATACGGGCCAAATTCGTCGAGAAATGGCTCGCGAAGCAAGATTGGGGAGACAACCCAGACTCTCGGCGCCGGAACTTTAGAGCGTACATGGACCTCAAAGGCAACAGAATCGTAGATATCGTTGATCGCATCAAGCAGTCCCGACGCGGCATGCGAGTTTTAGAGCGAGCCGGTTTAGTAGAGAAGGATAGCTCGGCGAGGCGGCTCAGAGAGGTGACTGACTTCACCGTGGACGAAGAGGATGTGTTGGATGACGGCGCAGGCGGACATGCCCGAAGACCTGCATCTGGACGATCTTGGGCGGAACAGCGTTTGCGGCGCCAACATCGTGAGGCTATGGTTCTCAACGATGGCTTGAGGCCTCTGGGCAGAGAGCACATAATCGAACGAGAACGCCCCTCTCCAGGCTGAAGAGAGGCACAGCGCGGAAGACGAAAAATTCAAGCAGCCTATCCCATCATCAAGCTAGTTAGGTACGGTTTCCATAGGCGCTCGCTTGTCGCATCACCATGGCATGGAGTTCCGCCTTCTGATGCTCGGAAGTTACACTGATAGCATGGTTCTATCAACATGAAGAGCCAAATTAGCGCAGACCTCTCATTGATCCCATAATATGCGAAGCAGCACTGGTAGGCATGTGTTTGAGCGCCAACGCGTCTGCTTTTTGAACTCTTTGCTGCATCTCTTGGATGATCTTTGCTTATACAGGGTCCAGAGTACGGAGTATTTCGCAGGAGGCGTTTACATGGCATGTCTTGGAGTCACACCCGCCGAAGCATTAGCGTGGTCACTCAGCGTCTTTCAAAGCTCTCGTGGCTCGTTGTCAGCCTCGTGCATGGCGCTTGGCGACGAGGACACCACGTCGAACGATCCTGTTTCTCTGCAAGGGGGGCTAGTGCGCCCCGTATTATCAGTCCAGCCAAGGGTCTCACCACCACGGGAAGTATGCGCGGAGCAACACATGATGGCAGGTCGTGTGGAAATTAAATCTTGTAATTACTCTCCTAAGTTTAGAACGTGAGCGTCCGGAGATACCAATCAGGTGGACATAAGAAGGTCAACAGCCCTGACGACAGTAATCGTCTCCACGCTTTTGCCAAACTTATTTTTGAATAGAGTATGCTCTGTGGTACTCACTGGCCTCATATGGTGACTTCCTATACTCGCTCACCTACCGATTGCAGCTCTCATGAACAAGTGTACGTCACTTTTAAGCCACCAGCTGCGAGTCACAGACCATCAGACTATGACACGAAGCGAGATCACATTGTGCTGGGAGCAGTGCGCATTTGCGCGCTCGTGTATGAGATGCTTGCATCTCTGCCCAACACGAAACTCGCACGTGTAGAGTCGTACATGTGTACCAGTCTTTCGTGCACTGACGGGGCAACGTGGCTGACATGCACTCAGTGTCTCGATTTCACACCCGCCAGACGCGAAGTCATCCGACCAGACACACCTCGTGAGAGCGTGAGCAGTGTCAAGTCAACGGGGCGTTCTTAAACTAAGGTACTCACATACATACTCCGAAGTACTCCAAAGTCTCGTGTAAATCGGCAAAAGATTGAACGCTGCCGGCACACCCCCACTTCATTTTTTGGCAGTTTCGTCAACAGTCACCAAATCACAATGTGACGCGCACTGCCAGCTGCTGATGGTGGATTCACAGACGCACGCGACTGCCAGGACACCCTGAGGTGCAGCATGCCAATTACTCCTTTTGGTCACCTGTGCGTGAGACCAATCCTCGCCCGCATCTCAACCACAACCAAGCTCTTTTTACTTTTGTTTACTTTCAACAGATCGATCCCGCCACACAAGGGGAACCTTAACATCCGTCCTCCGCCATCCTTCCATACATCGATTTCGGTGGTGCATCATTTCTTCGGCTTCTTCGCCGTCGTCTTTGTCATTGCGTTTGTCCTCCTGTCCAAGGAGAAGCAGTCTCCTACTACTGGGCTATGAACGGAGCCTTTCTGTCCGCTTGTTGCGTGCTCTGTGTTGTGGTCTCTGTCAGCTACAATCGCTTGTCAATTGCGGCTCTTGTCGACTGGCTCATTTCCCTTCCCCTGTTCCCTGACATATCGGATTCTCGAACGGCGGGGTTTTTAATGCAAAGAGCCTGGCAGCTTTGACTGTCAGCGGCAAGGAGACGCGGGCACTAGTATAACTGGGCAGCTACCAATAGCTCTCCACCGCACGGAAGGCGCCAAAACGACAGTCACTATTATTACTCCGTACTACCGCCAAGATTGCCCCGGAGCTCGGTAGGAGCAGGAGCAGCAGAGTTGGCCCAGTCTGGCGGCCAATCCAGATTTGCCATGGCTGCTACTACTGCCACCACCACCACCACCACCACGACTACAGCCGCGGCGTCAACTGCGAGGACTTTGCGACCCAAACCGAGCGCGACCCGGCTCTTGCGGGGCCCTCCGACATTTTCGTCAACTCCCAACCTAAATACTCTGTACGCTGCGAGATCCAAGCCTACAACGTCGGGGCTATCACGCAAGGTTTCCCTCGCTGCTCTCACCCCTACCTCGCTCGCTAGCATACCCGATGTCAGCGAGAGCTACGGAATTCAGACTGTGTTGAGCGAGACCCCGTCGGCGATGGCGCCTGCGACCCCCGGGCGGCCGCCGGTTGACACTTTAACCGTTGGTGACCTTGTCGATGTCCCCGGGGGCATGATGGGCACGGTTAAATTCATCGGCACTGTTCAAGGGAAAAAAGGCACCTTTGCTGGAATCGAGCTTTCCCAGGACCATGCCGCCAAGGGAAAGAACAACGGCGATGTTGATGGGTAAGAGCATCAGATTCCCTCCAATTGCATTGTCGAAGTAAAGGGGCAGACTCTAATCAAGAGGCCTCATGAGCAGAATCTCCTACTTCACCACGTCGGTACCCGGCTCTGGCATTTTCGTCCCTGTTAGCAAAGCATTACGTCGAGAATCACCCAAAAGTTCGGTTTCAATGACTCCAACAACGAACACTCCTGTACTCACCAACGGCACAAACTATACGCCGCCAGGCCTTCCCAAATTCAGCGCCTCCGTTGGCCCTGATGCCAGAGTTCCCAGCCCCCAAGGCAAACGACGACCACGAACGTCTTTACCGCGGCCGGACTCTCCTCTGCGTCGCACTCAAATGACACCAGGTCCTCGTCCGTCGATTGGAACTCCTTTGCCCAAGGCACCTGCAAGATACGGAAGCCCAACAAACAATAACAGATTCGCGCAAAGCGTTCGCGGAACGGCAGGAGATCCACTCAAAAAGTCTTCTCGAATGGACCGTAAACCAAGCTTTGGTCCCCGCAGCGCTTCAGCGCTTGGGTCGGCAGCTGTTTTTGACGAAGAGTCGATGCCCTCGTTGCCTGGAAGTCCACAGCGCATGCGATCCAAAGGACTGGGGAGTTCTGTGTCCGTTTCGAGTCTGAAACAATCAGCATCTCGGGCCAACGCAGCGAACGAGGATGACCTCGAACGACTTCGTTTCCAGATTGTAGATCGAGACAGGCAATTGAAGGAACAGGCCACCACATTGGCCGAGATGGAGAGCAGTCTTGCAGAGCTCCAGGGTCTCATGGAGAACTCTAATGGCCCGACGATGCGAAGAAACAGCCTAGATGACAAGGACTCTGCCCAGTTGCGAGCCATGTTGAGGGAGAAGAATGAGAAGATCGCCATGCTCACTGCTGAATTCGACGCTCATCGAGCCGATTTTCGAAGCACTATCGATACACTCGAGTTGGCTAGCGCAGAGACCGAAAGGGTTTACGAGAAGCGCATCGAAGAGCTCACGCGGGATTTGCGGGAACTCGAGACCAGAAATCTCGATGTGGACTCTGTTGCAAATCAACTGCGGCAGCTTGAGGAACTTGTTCAGGAGCTTGAAGAAGGTCTTGAAGATGCCCGAAGAGGCGAGGCTGAAGCTCGAGGAGAGGCTGAATTCTTGAGAGGGGAAGCAGAGAGAACAAAGACCGAGCTCCGACGAGAACGTGAAAGATCAAAGCCCAATGGGCACTCGACGGATTACCTGTCGAGTTCGTTGAAAGATGCAGAGCAGAAGGAGGACGAGATCAGAGGACTTAAGGCCATCATCCACTCCCTTAGTCGGGACGCCGTTGGCAACACCACGGGAGCAACCTCTGTCCGACACCTCGAAGCTTCAGCAGGAGGTCACCAAGATGTCAAGGCAGTGAGGCAGAGCCTTGAGCGCCGAGTGGCCGACCTGCAAAATCTCCTCGAACAGAAGAGCGGCAGAGAGCGGGAGCTTGAGCACGAATTAGAGGTCCTGCGTAGAGCCAGCCTCGACGCGCGAGGTCACCCAATGCGTCGCTCATCTCTCCGAGATTCACACGATACGGTCGGTCCAGCACGCGCTTCGGAGCCGCGATCGCCAGAAGCAGCTCACAGGAGAGAGCCCAATCACAAGCGAGGCAACGCAGTAACTACTCTGCGTGAGAGCGCAGCATACTCAACAGCGCCGGATAACGGCACACTTTATTGTGAGATATGTGAGGCCAGTGGTCACGACATTTTGACATGCACCAACATGTTTGGACCAGATGGCGCCCAAGCAGCAAATGATGGGAAAACAGGACGAGACGCCGTTCGAAAGGTGTTTAAACCTGGTGAGCCACTGAGCAGTATCGATGCGCATCCGGCACCGCTATCGACGAGAGCGAAAGCACTGGTGCCCTCCGCATCGGCGATTCGAATCATTCCGAATCCCATGGAGTCGGGACCCGTCGCGGGCAAGGAAAGTGGCATCGTAGATCCAGACAAATGGTGCGCTGTATGCGAACGAGACGGCCACGAGAGTGTCGACTGTCCCTTTGAGGATGCATTTTGAAGCGTATGCATGGTGTACGGCGGTTTGATGAGCATGAGCATTTCGGGCGCTTGTATGGCAACGTGTGTGGAAGGTATCTCGCGAAGAGATTGGATACGCCAGGATGTGGAACAAATGCTGAAATTGTTCACCTCTGTTCGCACGGCAGGCGTCTCAAGCGGATTGAGTTACAGAAAGATAGATTTCACAAATGTGTCGTGAAAAAATGACGCATCCTGCAGATTCGCTGCCGGATGATTGACACAGGAGAGTGCGGGCTGACGGTGAGTTACTGCAGTTCGCATCGTGTCTGTAAAGGGAGATAGTCTGAATTTGTGTCTTGATATGGCGGTACGGTGTCCGAATTGCCGATCGTAAAATCTTCACGATCCAAGCAGACTGGCATTTGGATGTCAAATGGGCACGGTGTAGCCGTATTGAGGAGTACGGAGAATCAACGACGATATTTCCAGCCAAAGTTGACCTCACGTCACATTCGATTCAGAATTCAGCATAAGATCACATGGAGCAAAGCGTGAAAGAAGGGACTGGTTCCCGGCAGAGCGGGTTTTTCCTTTGGAGCTCCGGGCCTAAAACCCGGGGGGGACCATAATCAATCGAGGCTTCGGAAAAGCAGCAAAGCCGCGGAGGGTGATAGTGCTGGCAGAGGCGGACTGAGCCACAGAAGTCAGTGAAATACATCGGCACGCGCAAGTATTGACGTTTCGCACAGCCGAAAGCCGATGTAGGAGGATGGAAATTCTGTTGAAAGTCCTGCTTCTTTTTCCTCTTCCTGAATGACTTCTTGACGCCCCGAGCATTGTTAATGCTTCGTCATCCTCACTGTGGCGTGTGTGCACTTGATGTGAAGACGTTCCTACCCGAAATAAATTTGACCTCTCGGCAAGTACTTCACAAGCGTGAGTAAAGTGGGTAGGTACTTGAGTATTTTACTTTAGGCAGGTCGGGTGGCCGCCCTGCGGACTGGGACAGGCGAATGCAAGGCTTGCATTATCGGCACCGCCACACGCTCGACTTTCTTCGATACAATTCCATGAGGCGCTTAGCCTGTGCCCGGCCCCCCTGCAGTGTTTTTCTTCTCATGTTTGAAAAAGCCAACCGTCAATCGTCAAGTCGTCTTTCGGCTTTCGTCTCTCCCATCCTTTGTGCTGTGAGCCTTCCATTTACGCACTCGCAACCCATACGCCTGTTTTTTGCACACTCAACCCCTTTCGTTCAACCAGCAAAGACACGAGTTCCTGCGCGCACCACAGCTACTGCGCCGTTCTTCCGATTTGTTAACAGCTCGTATCTCGTCCGACATTCGCCCCGCCGCAGCGTATCTTTCCCGTGTTCTAATTGACTGTACAGTACGTTGCGATCACGCGTCAGCCCTCCTTGTCAATTCTTTCCGCTTTGCACAGATGCAATATTGTTATTTGCCGGCTATTCGATGCTGTCGTGCCTTGGATCTTCACATAAGTCGTTGCTGCGATCCAACCGGTTTCCCCATCGCCTCGCCTCCTCTAATTTCGGTTTCCAGTGACTGACGTCAATCCTTCGTGCTAGGCTGCGACGAAGACATTTGAACGCTCGCCTGTAAATCAACAGAGAGCTTTCCTTTGCATCGCCAACGGCGTTGACATTCCTGAAGTCATCTTCAAATTTTTCTATCGCTCCAGCACGTCACCATGGTCAAGGAAACCAAATTTTACGATACGCTCGGCGTATGTGTGAAGCCCTCGATCAAAAGTCGAACGATTGCTACGAGTGACGCAACTAACATCTTGAACAGGTCGCACCCACCGCGACTGAGCAGGAATTAAAGAAGGCGTACAAAGTTAACGCCTTGAAGTATCATCCCGGTAGGTGACCCGAATCGAAGTCATCATCCTTCTCGAGTCGAAGTGTGTTGCGCAGACGCCTAACCCCTGTTCTTTCTTGCAGACAAAAACGCACACAACCCGGCTGCCGAAGAGAAATTCAAAGAAATTTCGCATGCGTATGAAATCCTCTCGGATTCCCAGAAACGTCAGATCTATGACCAGTATGGCGAGGCCGGTTTGGAAGGTGGTGCCTCCGGTGGTGGCGGCGGCATGGCTGCCGAGGATTTATTCGCTCAGTTCTTTGGAGGTGGCGGATTTGGCGGCATGGGCGGCATGTTCGGCGGCGTGAACAGCCGCGGCCCTCCCAAGGCCCGCACTATTCATCACACCCACAAGGTCACACTTGAGGACATCTATCGAGGCAAAATCTCCAAACTTGCCCTGCAACGATCCATCATTTGTCCCAAGTGTGATGGTCTTGGAGGCAAGGACGGCGCGGTCAAAAAGTGCTCCGGCTGTGAAGGTCACGGCATGAAAACAATGATGCGCCAGATGGGTCCCATGATTCAACGCTTTCAGACCGTGTGTCCTGATTGTAACGGAGAAGGCGAAATAATCAGGGACAAGGATCGCTGCAAACAGTGCAACGGCAAGAAGACGGTTGTGGACAGAAAAGTGCTCCACGTCCACGTCGACAAGGGCGTTAGAAGCGGCACCAAAGTCGAATTTCGTGGAGAAGGCGATCAAGCTCCGGGCGTTCAGGCCGGCGACGTTGTCTTCGAGATTGAGCAGAAGCCACATGCCCGATTCACTCGCAAGGAGGATGATCTCCTCTATAAATGCGACATTGAGCTGGTCACCGCCCTGGCGGGTGGCACTATCTTCGTGGAGCATCTTGACGAGCGCTGGCTCAGTATCGACATCCTCCCCGGTGAGGCTATTGCTCAGGGTAAGTGTCCATCTTCACAGTCCTCGTCCGTCCGAGCCACTTTTACTGACTTGCGTTTGCTGCAGATTCCATCAAGTTGGTTCGAGGCCAGGGGATGCCTTCCTTCCGTCATCACGATTTCGGTAATCTGTATATTCACTTCAACGTCAAGTTTCCGGAAAAAAACTGGACCCAGGACGAGTCTGCATTTGAGGCACTGCGCAAGATTTTGCCATCCCCTGCACTCCAGAACGTCCCTCCCTCTGAAGCTATGACTGAACCAGCTGATTTGGAAGACATGGATGGACATTCGCAAAACAGAATGTTTGGCAGCGGTGGGATGGAAGACGAAGATGAGGAGGGTCACCCAGGAGCTGAGCGTGTTCAATGCGCCTCACAGTAAATGATTCGATACCCGCGCCGTTTTAATGATCAGTTGAGCGCTTCTACCAACAAGTTTCTGCATTCAGAGCGTGGCAAAGCTGCCCTGCTCAGCTTCATCGAGGGAATTCCAGTGCGTGCAGGTAGCGCCTGACGCAAAAGCGCAATTTTGGGCAACATTGACCCGGAAGCCCTCGATCATAGAGCTCATTTCTTTCTTTGTTGCAAGTTCGTCGATTTGAGAGGGCGGGGTCTTAATCGCTTCGCGAATGGCTCCGCGCGGACGCATAACGGGAACCATGACGCATGAAGTGGGCGAATTAGTTGGTGTAAGGGGGAGAAAAGCGTTCTGATTGCCGTCATCAATTCCAAGATGTCCTTATGAGCATCAGACCGTGTACGTTGGCGTTAGGAGGATATAGAGACGAGTAGATGAGCCTTCCTTTTTATACGCAGACTTAGACTTTGCCTATGTAGCTGAGCAGGTTAAGTCTTTTTCCTTTCTTATTCTCTTTTCGTATCAGTTCTGAAGGATATCATCTTCCACTTCCCGTCACACCGTATTCACAAGACATTCAATCTCGAACTAGATCATCTTGTACTTTTGCAATCTCCTGCACAACAGGTCCAAAATCTATGGCGTCACTGCCACCCTGCTTTCGCAATTTGCTCACAGCATAGAGCATGTCACGAACATCGTCCAGAGGAACTTGCATGTCTGAGTCATCAAAGCTCTGCCCACTAAGGACCAGCCCCGTATCTGATGACAAACGATTCTCACTTCTAGTCAATGTGTATTCATGCAGGCCTGGAATTCCGGAGGTAGCAGACGTATCCATGGCAACGATGATTTTCACCGGTTCATCGTTGCTTTGTCTGACTGTAGCGATATGAAGAGGATTGTACGGCAGTTGGATTATGCTTGGGTTTTTCAGCTCATCTTGTTCGTTGAGCTGCCAGGCGAAGATGGCCTTGACACTGGACAAGGCATGAAGTCAGCGATCTTGCCGTACCATAAGCAGGAGCTGATAAAGTGGCTGAGCCCACGACCGTTCATGACTTACTCTTCGCACAAAGCCAGTATATATGTCAAACAGCTCTCTTCAGCGGGATATTGCAAGGACGTCAAGCACAAAACTGATACTTTGGCAGTTTCAGGCGCGACCTCCCGCGACAGAGCCAACAAGTTGGTTCTGGACAAAACAGTGCCTGTCTTCCAATTCCAAATGAAGAGGTCGTCGTCCCCACCCCCCGATATGAGAATGTCCTCCCGATGTTGTGGAACGAGCAGCTCGCTCACGAATTCCTTGTGGCCGAGACAAAATCCCTCAATCACGTGTGCGTGAGGCTTATACCGTGATACTCTGATATGTTCATCCCGGTCTGCTGTCAAGATGTACCTTCTTCCTTGGCTTTCGACGAGAGCCAAAGACGTCAGCATTGATACGTGTCCCAGCAAGAGAGATAATTCAAAGCTAGGTCCCTTGGCCTTGGGCTCAGCGCCCTGAGAAGCTTTGGCTTGCAGCTGTTTCCGCTGAGCCTCGAGCGCGACTCTGTTGCGCTTTGAGTGCACGGTCAAAGTATTGGCTGCTGGCTCGCTGGGTTTGACATGAGGTGCCGCAGTGCGAAGAGCAAGAGCAGACGGCGAAAGAGGTGTCATGAAGAGTGGGAGACAGTACACATCGCCGAACTTGTCAGCAACGATGATATGTGGCCCAAAGCCGATTGCAATATCGCTGGGCCGTTTTGGCATAATTCTTGTGCGTCGACTATTGTTAGCGATGCAAGCTGCGATGCAGATCCTGAAGTTTGGGTTAGAATTGGTACCTTTGACTCAACTGCACTAGATGGCCATGTCCGTCGTGCTCAAAGACCCATACTGCCTTGTCGTGCCCTGAAACAGCAACGAGATGCTTTCCGTCTTGAGTGCACGACATGAGCGTAACGAGTGGCCGGTCTATCATGCGACCCATTCTTGATTTTTCGCCGTGGCTGGGCCCCCTTTTTGGCTTCTTGCCCGTCATGATGCCACTCTCTACCTTGGTTGTGGCCTCTGCTGGAGGCTCTTGAGCACCTACTGCAAGAGCAGTTCCCGAGTCCTCGCTGGCGATCCTCTGTCTCTTCGCCGGCGGTTCGTTTCCTGGCGTGTTGATTGCTTCATCTTCGTGACAAGACGCTGTCTCTCCGGTGACGCTCTTCGATTCCGTCTCAAAACCAGCCAAAGACGCAAAATTGACGGCATCGGGATGCCGCCATGATGACACGTGCTTGTTCTCGGACAGGTTGAATGAGTGAATCGTGCCGCCGCGTGTGGCGAATAGAATGTTGCCGGTGGTCTCGACACGATTATATGGAATTGTGCCGAAGATCATGTTGGACGTTGTGACACCTTGTTCAAGGGGGCCACAACCAAATAGGTCTATCTATCCCAAGTCCCAGTACGAATGAGGTTCTCATAAACTATCATGGCCGCACTCAAAAAAATTCATAGACACTATGATCTGATTGGCTCATTGGAAATTGAGAGGAGGTGCGGAACAAACGGCTTTCATGTCACCCACGCTAAACCCAATATGAAAGCTTAAGAAGCCTGGCTCCATCAACTACCGCACGAGATAAGTCTAGCGGCGGCAAGCCCTAAGGGGACGGTTTGGCCGCGTGCACGCGGATTATCCACACACGCACACATCTTGGGTGCTTTTATTTCTTCTGGTGATTTTGCGACATCACCGCTCCACGCGTCAGTTTTCTACGACCGCCTCAATTTACCACACATATTTCCTTGCCCTGAAACATCCTGCCTTCGACTAAAGAAGATATGGGGGGCAAGACTGCAAACAAGGCCGGCTACTTCGACAAGCTCAAGGGCTTGCTCGAAGATTTTCGATCCGTTTTCGTTGTTTCCATCGACAATGTCAGCTCTCAGCAGATGCACGAGATCCGACACGCCCTCCGCAAGGAGGGTGTTGTCCTGATGGGCAAGAATACCATGGTACGTTCATATAGAACAAGAGCGTAGGCATCAACGACTGAAAAGGCCTGCGGACTCTCTTTTTTCCTTCCTTCCTGAAAATTGCTGACATGCCCAGGTTCGCCGTGCCCTGAAAACCTTTGTCAACGATACCCCTGAGTATGAACGTTTGCTGCCATTTGTCAAGGGCAATGTTGGCTTCGTCTTTACCAACGGGGATTTGAAAACCGTGCGGGACAAGTTGCTGTCGAACCGTGTTGCTGCGCCGGCGCGTGCCGGCGCCGTTGCGCCCGTCGATGTCTGGGTTCCCGCCGGAAATACTGGTATGGAACCAGGCAAGACATCCTTCTTCCAGGCTCTCGGTGTGCCCACCAAGATCGCCCGTGGTACCATTGAAATCACCACGGACCTAAAGCTCGTCGAGGCTGGCTCCAAGGTCGGTCCCTCCGAGGCCACCCTACTCAACATGCTCAATATCTCGCCCTTTACATACGGTCTGGGCGTCACCCAGGTGTACGATCAGGGCCAGGCTTTCCCCCCGGAGATCCTCGACATCAGCGAGGAGCAGCTGCTCGGCACTCTGTCCAGGGCCATCAACACCATCGCTACCATTTCGCTGGCTGCCAACTACCCCACCCTGCCCTCCGTCATGCACTCTGTCATCAACTCGTACAAGAAGATCCTTTCCGTTGCCGTCGAGACCGACTACAGCTGGCCTGAGATCGAGGAGCTCAAGGATCGCATTGCCAACCCCGACGCCTACGCCGCTGCTGCTCCTGCCGCCGCCGCCGCCGCTACTGATAGTGCGCCCGCTGCCGCTGCCGAGGAGAAGAAGGACGAGTCGGAAGAGGAGGATGACGAGGGCTTCGGCGGTCTCTTGTACGTGCAAAATTTCACCTCTTTCACCTTGGACCGATGGGCTTGCTAACTCGTGACACAGTGACTAAATGTATTTTGTGGCAACAAGATGGACCGGCTGTGGCTTCTCAAAAACTTCCTTCGGCGTTCCTATACTTGCATCTCCAGATATGGGTATATAGATCGCCTATAGGCCGTGGCTGTTTTCATGACATGACACGTAATGAAAGCTATGGCAAAATAAGCAAACTCATGAATTAAGTGAAGTGACATCCAGTGTGCGACTGGTCTCAGCACCATTTGAACAAGGTCAGTTTAGTGGTGATTTCTTCTGGCGTTCTACACTTCAATTGAATGATTATGAAAAACATCATGAGCTTTTTAACCCTGACCTCACTTGATGACACCTTAACTACGAATTTGTATGATCCTTTGTTCTCTCCAAACTTCATGCTTCTAACGTACATGTTTTCACTCGGAATGCTTGACTAATAAGGATGAAATTAGGCTACGATGCAATGTAACAATGCTTCCGAATAGATCTGCCGTAGCACTGTCATGTTCCTGGGACACTCCTCAACGACCATCTCATCGGTTTTTGACAGCTTGCTTCTGAAGAACAAGCTTCGCTGTTTCCATGGCCCGATCGGGCAGGCCTGCCAGCTCAGCTACCTTGAGCGCATGACTCTGCCGATTGATTCCTCTGCGTAGCTTGTGCACGTAGACGAAGCCCCCTTCCTCGACCTCCTCAACATCCGTGCAGTAGAGCTGCACAGGTCCCCCCGGCCCGCTAAGGATGCAAAGCCCATCTGCGGCTGCCAAATCAGCCACTTCGTGAAAATGCGTGGCGAATAGTGTTCGGCTTCGGTTGACCGTGACGAGATGATGCAGGCATGCATATGACACTGCCGCGCCATCCTCTGGGGTCGTTCCTCGGCCAATCTCGTCCATGATGATGAATGATCGAGGCGTGGCTTGTTTGAGGATGTGCGCCGTCTCGAGCATCTCCACCATGAAGGTGCTCTGATCACGGTACAAATTGTCCGCGGAGCCAACGCGACTGAATATAGCATCGACAATGCCCATCTCTGCGTACGAGGCGGGCACATAACATCCTACCTGGGCAAGGATCGTTATGAGAGCATTCTGTCGGAGAAACGTACTCTTGCCTGCCATGTTCGGGCCTGTGATGAGCCACAGGAGACCGTTCGAGGGTGTCCCTACCAAACAATCGTTCCGGACAAAGCCTCGGCCATGCTCGAGAAGACCTCCCTCGACAGTGGGATGTCTACCACCAATAATGGTGTGCGCCGTGGAATTGTTTAATCTCGGTCGAGTAAGGTTCTGTTCAATGGCGAGCTTGGCAAAAGATGTCGTGATGTCGAGCTCATCGAGCACAGCTGCATTGCGACGCAGCTTGACCAGATTAAGGACGACGAACTCACGCAAGGCCTGAAAGATGCGCTGCTCCTCGCGGCGGATGTGTAGGCGGATTTGGTCCATCCGTTGGCCCAAAGCTGTCCATTCTGGCAGATGGAAGGATCTAGTAGACCTGCTCGACGACAAGGCTCTGACATCTGCAAGATTCTTGGTATCTTTGCCTTTGATGTGCGCGATATGACCCAATGCTGGAGTCCAGCGCAGAGTGAGACTTGCAGCACCTAAAGACTCTCGCAAAGTATCACTTAGCTTGACCTTATCGTCCTGTAGAGATGCGAGCTGAGCATGCAGCTTCTTCAAATTGGTACTCGCTCCTGGTTTCATGATCCACGCATCGTTGTCTTCGGCATAATATTCTCTGAATGACGCCGGCCGCTTCCTTTTACTTTTGGGCAGCAATGACTCGTCGTCGGGTGAACCTTCGGTGGCGACAATGTCTCGAGCAAGAGCAAGCATCTGGGTTTCTTCGGAGTTTGCAACTTCATGTTGGTGGACGATGCCCTCCTCGTCAATGGCGTCCTTGATTTTCTTGGCCAATTTGAGTGGCTGCACAAGATCTGTCTTGGCCAAGAGCTTTTCGAGGCAGTCTGTTCGCATCGCGTCTACAGATGCGGTGGCTGCCTCAGTGAGCACTATCGCAATATCCTCCGTAGCTCGAATCGTATTGGCCAAAGCCAGCAAATCGTCTGCATCGCCTCTGCCAAGAGAAAACTTCTGCACCAGACGTTGAGAGTCATGAGATCGCCGGAGAAGCAGTATGATGGCGTCTCGCAAGTCTGCATTGGCCATGAACGTTGCGACCAGGTCTTGGCGCGCGTTGATGACATCGAGGGAAGTGGACGGCGAACAGATCCATTCATTGAGCAGCCGTGCGCCGCTTTTCGTGACAGTGCGTCGAATGGCGTGCAGAAGACTGCCCTTGAAAGAGCCGTCACGGATGGTTTGTTTGATCTCCAGAGCTCTCATGCTGTTCTTATCGATGCCCATTATCTGCATGCTCTCATATCGAAGGGGCGGGAGTAACTTCATTGTCGTTCCCTGCAGTCTATCTTTGACGTAGTTGAGAGCCAAGTTTCCGGCGAGCACTTCTTCATCAGTGAAGCTGCTCCTCGCACTCTCTGGCACCTGAGATTCCAGCAAAGGCGTCCACTCCTCGATGCCATCAATGTCGCCGCGCGTAGCGTAGGTAATTACATGACGGTCGTCGGCCAAGATGGAAAATATTTCGTGATCTTGTTGACGTTTTACTTCAGCGCGAAGGACAATCTCCCTTGGCCCAACCCGAGACAAGACCGACGGCAACGCAGTCATGTCAGATGACTGGGTGAAGAAGTGCCCAGTTGATAGATCAAGCCAGGCAAGCCCGAGGGGCAAACGTGGTCCTGAGGACTCGGCTTGTTCGCGTTCTGGTCTCACTGTGAACGCTGAGTTCTGATGATCGTGGTCATTCACGCCTACATGTATGGCCATGACATAGTTATTTGCATAAGGATCAATAAAGGTCTCGTCGATGAGAGTACCTGGCGTGATGATACGAGCCACCTTCCGATCATGCATCAAGCCCCCCGACTTGACCTTGTCTGCTGCATCGTTGGGGAACTCCTCTGCGATGGCGACGTAGCAGCTCAAGTCCTGCACCAGAATTTTCAGAAAGCGGTCCAGCTGGAAGAAGGGGAAGCCGGCCTACGCGCTTGTGTCAGTGTTTTCCATGGTCTAGCTGCGGCTAAATGCGCCTGAGCATACCATGGGCACAGGTCCGGCACTCGTCTTCTTGGAAGCAAGCTTCAGGTTAAGTGAGGGTGCGTACTCTTCGGCGTGCTCAAAGTACAGCTCGTAGAACCCGCCAACACGAGTGAGCAACACGCAGTTGTCGAACTTGCGCATGTTCTGACGCGCTTGCAACACGACGGTAGGGTAAGTCGGCGTACGGTCTTCGCCATCCTGTTGAGCTGCTCTGATGGAGCCCTGGGGTAGGTCAGATAGCTTGACGACAGTTTTGGTTTTTATACTGCGAGTTTGAGTTGTGATATGAAAGATTGCTCCGCGCAAGGGTGCGCGAGCAGATGAAGGCAGATGGCCGTAGCTGCGTGCGACAAGGCGAGCACCATGACGACCGGCCGGATGGAACATGAATGGCCTGCCTTCGATCAGCCTGGTTCTTTTTCGAGTCCAATCGTGGCGGACGAGACAAATTTAAAGCGCCGGAGCTCCATGACATGAAGGTGTGCTTTTACTTACTTGACTACTTTACCTGGACGACTTTGCCTCAATAAGTTGAATGCTCAGTTTTTGGTGGCCCTAAGCAGTCTCTCTCTCTCCTTCCTCCAATCATTGGATGATCTGGTCCCACCTTTTGCCCCGCTTAGTCCCCTCAGCCTAGCCCAATTCCGTCTACCCCACGCTGGAGCTGAGGCGCCACCCGACATCAAGGTGGTCTGCGTCTACTTCTACTCAATTGATCATTTTATCTGCTTTCTCGTCAAAACATCTGCTGTCGCTCTCTGCCCTTGATCTTGGCTCGATGAAAGAAATCTAGGAAGGGCGTTCGAACCGCTTCCATCCCTTTCGGTCCCATCTACCTGCAGGTACCTTCAGCACCAATCACTTCAGCTTGAGCGTTTCTGCCCTCTTGCCTGTTCTCTTAGTCCAAGCAGGCTGCTGTATGTTTCCGATTGCTTGGCACCTCCGAAGTCACGCCTGACCATTAGATCTGTACCCTCACTTGATATGGGCGGTGGAGGCGATGCGAGGAGCAAGGTCTCCTACCCCGTCTTAGTCCACCGGCCTGTCGGTGTTCCGAAGACGAGCATCTTAAAGGAACGCATTGAAACCTTCTACAAGTCGGAACAGTATGCCAAGGTCAATCTTCTCGCGTAAGTTGCACAGATAAAAAAAACACGCTCTCTGATCCCTTCTCGATCATAAATGGCTCATGTGCAGACACGCAGCGATCTTTACAACTCGAGGTACAGCGGCAAACCGCACGTACGTATTTTCGTCTGGAGCGCTCCCGGCCAGGATAGGCCTACGTTTGAAGAGGCCACGTCGCACGAGTTCAAGGAAACACAAATCGGTGCTGCCTTCGGTCCTTCGTGGTCGACTCACTGGTTCCGACTCCACCTGACGGTTCCCAAAGATCTTTTGCACGAAGAGCTCCTCATTCTCGAGTGGGACGCGAACAATGAAGGCTTGGTATGGACAAAAGATGGCATGCCCCTCCAGGGTCTCACTGGAAGCGGCGAACGCATCGAGTGGAATCTGCCCGACTCTTTCAGGGACGGCAAAGAGCATGTCATTTACATCGAAATGGCATGCAATGGCATGTTTGGCAATGCCCCAGGAGGGAAATCGTCTATCGCAGCTCCAGATGACAATAGATATTTTGGTCTGTCCAAAGCCAATATCGCCGCCGTAAACGTCCCAGCTCGGAAGCTTCTTTTCGACATGTGGGAGCTCGGCGACGCAGCTCGAGAACTTCCTGAGGATTCGCCCGAACAGAACCACGCTCTTTCCGTTGCGATGGAAATCATCAACACCTTTCAGGTCCACGATCAGGAGTCCATCATCAAATGCCGCAAGATCGCCCAAAAAGTCATTGGCCCGGATGTTGACTCGCACAAGGTGTACGAGGTTGGCAAAGAGCCACTCGTGTTTGGTATTGGCCACTGTCACATTGATACTTGCTGGCTTTGGCCCTTCGCGGAAACGAAACGCAAAATTGTCAGATCGTGGTCCAACCAGTGTGACTTGATGGACCGCTATCCTGAGGCACATTTTGCGTGCTCTCAAGCACAGCAATACAAGTGGTTGAAGCAGCTCTACCCAAAGGCCTTTGCGCGCGTCAGGAATAAGGTCGACGAGGGCCAGTTCCATCCCATCGGTGGCAGCTGGGTCGAACACGACACCAATATGCCAAGCGGCGAATCTCTCGTCCGCCAGTTCTTTTACGGCCAACGCTTTTTCGAGGCCGAGTTTGGTTCTCGTTGCCGTACCTTCTGGCTCCCCGACACGTTTGGCTATTCGAGCCAACTGCCTCAGCTCTGCCGATTGGCCGGCATGGATCGCTTCATGACACAGAAGCTGAGCTGGAACAACATCAACAATTTCCCGCACACTACATTCATGTGGGTGAGCCCGGATGGCAGTCAAGTCATGTGCCACATGCCGCCGTCGGAAACCTACACGGCGGAAGCCGATTTCGGGGATCTGAGACGAAGCGTTAGCTGGCACAAAACGATGCGAGTGGACAGCTCCTCCCTCCTAGTATTTGGCAAAGGCGATGGGGGCGGCGGTCCAACGTGGCAGCAATTCGAGAAACTCCGTCGATGCGCCGGCATCAGCAACACCGTCGGTGGAGTACCCAAAGTCAAACTCGGTCTCAGCGTAGACGATTTCTTCGACCGCTTAGCCCACAAAGCCAAAGACTTTCCTACTTGGTATGGTGAACTCTATTTCGAGCTTCATCGCGGTACCTACACCTCCCAAGCCAATAATAAGCTGTTCAATCGCAAGGCCGAGGTGCTTTTGAGGGACATTGAGCAGCTGGCCACTATTGTGTCCATCGAAAACTCATCCTACAAATATCCATCGGCCGAAATCGATAGCATGTGGGAAAAAGTGCTTCTGTGCCAATTCCATGACTGTCTGCCTGGAAGTTCTATCGGAATGGCATACAAGGAGTCTGACCAGGTAAGCATCTCAGTAGACTGCTAGATTTGACTACAGCGCTAATACTAGGTCCAGTTCTACGCTGAAGTGTTCGAGACGGGTGAAAAACTACTCAAAGAGCTCTACAGCTTCTACGGTGCCTCGACCAGCCTGACTCATAGAAATGATGGCTACGTCGCCGTCAATACCTTACCATGGGAACGACGCGCAATCGTCGACCTGTCAGACACAGAGATTGGTGTCGTTGTGGGAAGCAATCAGATGATACCTGTCCGTCGCTTACGATACGGAAAACTGAATCTCCCCAGCGACGCCACTGTATTCAACGATGATAAGCTCCGCGTCGTGGTTCAAGGAGGCGACATTACGTCACTGTTTGATCATCGGAACAACCGCGAGATCATCGAGCCCGACAACCTGTTCGACAGAGAAATCGGTGTCTACAAGGGACGCAATCAGATGAAACCCGCACGTCGCTTACAATACGCAGAACAGGCTTTTCGCCCGTTGATCCTCACTACAGAGAACGACGCCTTTGTGCTGGACAATCATGAGCTCCGTGTGGTGGTTCAAGGGGGCTGCATCACGTCACTGTTTGATCTTCGCAACAACCGCGAAGTCATCGAGCCCGGCACTCAAGCCAACAAAATTGTTATATATGATGATATACCTCTATTCTGGGAAGCCTGGGATGTTGAAGTCTACCACCTCGACACCCGCAGAGAGCTCGAGTACGGCCAGACCAGAGTTCATGAAGACAAACCCCATCGGGTCACTTTAGTGACGGACATCAAGATCAGCGAGAAGAGCTCGCTCAAGTCATATATCACACTTCTTGCAGGCGTCGGGGAACAGGCATCGCGGGTCGACTGCCGCATCGAGGTCGATTGGCATGAAAACTCGAAGTTCCTCAAGGTTGAGTTTCCCGTCGATATCGTGAACACCGAGGCTTCGTACGAGACTGCATACAGCATCACCAAGCGGCCCACGCACTATAACACAAGCTGGGACATGGCCAAATTCGAGGTCTGCTGCCATAAGTTTGCCGATCTATCCGAGCACGGATATGGAGTGTCCATTTTGAACGACAGCAAGTACGGTTTTGCCACGGCCGGCAAGACAATGCGTCTGTCACTACTGAAAGCCCCCAAGGCCCCTGACGAGAATGCAGACATGGGCAAACACTCGATCCGCTGGGCCATCTTCCCCCACAAGGGCTCTCTGTCCGATGACACGGTCCGAGCCGCGTACGCTTTCAACAATCCGCTGAAGATGATGTCTGCCTCCAAGACGTCCATCGCAGCTCTCTCCCCTCATCCACCAATTAGATTGGTCACTCTGCCTGAATCCCGCTCGCTGGTACTAGACACCATCAAGCGTGGTCACGACGACGAGGACGTGACTCTCCGACACGGTCTGCGCGTCAGCAAGGGGCGAAGCATAATCTTGCGCATATACGAATCTTTGGGCGGTCGAGGCCGTGGCACGATTGAGACACGATATGACGTTTCGCGCGTGAGCAAGGTAAACATCCTCGAGGACGAGATGGGAGAGATCGAGCTTCGGGACAAACACTCTTTTGATATCGAGTTAAGGCCGTTTGAGGTCGCCACATATAAGCTGCATCTCAAGGACGAATGAGGAGCTCAAGTGGGTTTGTCCCGCAACCAGTGTACATGTCGCGTTGGCTATGCGATGGTGAACGCAAGACGTATGAATGAGGTCTAGGTTTTCTTTGCTTTTCGGCTCAGGTAGTCAATTCAGACCAACGTGTGATATCACGGCATGAAGTTCCAAGGTGTTCCTGGCGTTGGAATGATGACCTGCACAAACTGCCCCGGTGGTCCTCGAACCAAGGTGGAGTGTTTCGCACTGCCGTGCATTTGAAGTAAGCGCCTTCGTAGACGACGACTGAGCTCATCAAATCGCAGAAAATGCGTGACGCCCAACGCCGGAAATCTTCACAAAAGGTCTGTTCATACACCAATTTGCCGCCTTCGCTTTTCTTCATCTTGCATTAGTCTCGGGGCCATCCGCGGGTCCATGTGCGCGGAGACGTCCTCCCCTCCTGATATGTTCGAGGCTGCCATCCCTGATCCGTTCACGAAGACATGTAGCCGGATCCGTCGGCCGAAAGACGGTCCAGGACCTGCTCGACCATCACAATCAGCTCATTGATATCAGGTCTCTCGGCCGGCTCCACCTCGAGACACCGCCGGACAAGTTCCCTGATGGGCTCGCTGATGGTGACGCTTGCGTCCGCGGACGTGTTGGCTGCTGCAGCTCCTGACCCTGTGGACTGTTCGCCTGAGGCGGCTCGTGCTTTGGCCTGGCTGATGCTGTTGATGCGCTTGACGCCCCCAGGAGACTCGTCGGGGAATCGCCAGTCGCCGCCGAGGACACACAGGCTCAGCGTGCCGCCCGTCTCGTCGGAGCGCATCTCAAAGGGGGACTTGCCGACGAGGCAAGCGAATAGGGTGCATCCGAGCGACCAAATGTCGACTTTGGTGTCGATGACGCTTCCTGTGCGCACGTCGAAGAGTTCTGGTGCGCGGTACGACATGGTCGAGTGCTCGGCGGCTGTGTCCTGGATTTGCAGCGCGAGGGACTGCGATGTCACGGGAACGGGGGACGGCGCCACGGATCCGAGGTCCATGAGGATCGGCGTCGATCCCGAGTCGTCGATCATGATGTTGCCGGGCTTGATGTCGCGGTGTGCGAACGACTTGACCTTGCCCCCTGCCGACATTTGATCTTGTGACTTCATCAGCGGCCGGTCTTGTTCATCATTGTCTTCTTCGTCGTCGTCGACGTCGGCGTCCTGTGCTGTCATGCGCTTTCCCCGAGCGGTGGACTTCCGGCCGGCTGCATTTGCCATTCCGCCGCTGCTGTGACCATCTTCCTCGTTGCCCATCTCCATGCGCTCCGATGGCGGAGCCTTGTAATCGTGCATGGCGCGAAGGGCTTTGCAAACGCCCAGGAAGAGCATCATGAGATGCCTCTCGGGGAAGGTATCGTGGTTGACGAGGTTGGCGTTGATCATGTCCTGAAGGTTCCCCCGACGATAGTACGGCAGCAACACGTATACCGTCTTGGTGGCCTCATCAGCCCCCCGCTCCGTGGCGACGGCATGGTCGACGGCCGATATTATGGTGGGAATGTGCGAGAAAAGGCGATATGCGTCGACTTCGCGCATCGCCTGCTGGACCGACTCGGCGCCAAACGGACATCGTATCTTCTTGAGGGCGAACAGCTGATGACTCATCGCGTCTTCGACAAGATATACGTATGAGAAGCCTCCCTGTTCAATGGCTTGTAAGTCGATGTGTCAAAAGGACGACTGGTATTATGAGACGGCGCCGCTCGTGGTGGTTGTTACCTCACCGAGGAGCCGTTGGATCTTAAAGCTCCGACTGTTGATTCTCAGTGTAGGCGATCCTGGGAAGCAATTCAGGCAGTTCCCGAAGGAGTAAAACAGATCCAAGACGAATTGCGCCATGGCGTCATCAAGGTCAAGATGTCTCGGGAAAGGTGCTGCATCAACGATCAACTCTCCCTCCCCGGTAACTCGCGGACGGATTGTTCCGCGTGACGAGGGCAGCGAGAAGCGGTGGAAGAAGCAGCGCCGATTCAATTGGTGAAGGCTGTCTAGACAGAGGGTGATTTGGCCGTATTCTGCGTATTGGGTACAAGTATCACTGCGTGTGCTCACATTCTTGTTGGTGAAGCGCGAGTCGAGGACGAGACGAGACGAGACGAGATGAAACATGCCGTGACGAGTCGCGGAAGCTGACGAAGATCCCGCCCAGGCCGGCCATTCATTGGTGGGGTTTGGGTCCTTCTGGTTAACTGCCGAGTAATAATACGTGTAAGGGACTCTCCAGCACAATAACTTACGTAAGGCATGGCGATGCTTGCCGAAGAGGTACGTACTTCCCTCTCGGGGTATCTAGTGTGGGCACAACCTCGCATTCCATACGAATGGACGCATGCTTCTTTCTATATGTGAACACGTACACGCGGTAATCAGTTTTTAAGTCGCCTCAAGGCTGTGCTCGCTGCATCCGAAGGACGACTTTTCGCCACTTCGTCGACGGGTGACAACACTATCATTTATACTATGGTTTTGTCGCTCGCCATAGCGGCGGCGACGAGGTAGTCTACAACACAGTGTCTTGCTTTGAATCTAACGCTCGCTGTCCATTCCTCTTCTTGTTTCCCCGACGAGCCGCTTGCTGCCTTGAAAGCCTCTTCTCATAGCTATACATACTCATTTGCGCCTTCAGTGCCTCCCACTTTCTTCACGACCTCGGTCCATCCAAGACTTATCCAAGAACGATAAGAGGAGGAATGGGGAGGGATGAAAGGGGTGACAAAAAGTAGACAGAAAAAAAAAACATTCCTGAACGCCTTGCAACGATCCTCGAGGCTCCAGCTCATAGTGCTAGCCGAGATCAAGATTGCAACATACTCCTCACTGCAGAAAAATGGCTATTCTCAAAATGAAGAAGGTTTCTAGAAAAGTGTCAAAATAAAGCAAATCACTCAACGCCTGATGGGTATCCCAATCCACCCTTTTTGTGAATGGCTTCTCGCTTTGCTACGCGTCAAAATGGAATGAAAACAAAGGAAATGATTCAACATGGTGGGAGAAAATGCCGACGACAAAAATACCGCAGCCACCCTTCTCGTGCAGACTCTTCTGTTGAAATCTCGCCAAATTATCATGACAGCAAGTTGCGCAGAGACGGACTGGCACTGGCACCGCTGGCGGGTCGATTTTCTGGCGGCCGATGCCCGAGCGATGGGACCGCGTCTGACGTCGGTAGTGACTGGTGAGGCGGCAGTATGCTCCGCGCCACCGGCGGACTGGAGTGGGAGCCAGCGCCAAACAGTGGTCTTTGCGGATGTAATCCATGGGAAAATGCCTCCGCACGCGGGGGAAGGCCTCCGTTGCCTGCAGCAGGTGACGCGCTATGCCTGGGCGCCGGACCTTGAGCTGAGACCGAAGCAGGGCTGAACGACGACACATATCCTGTATGCGGAACAGGCGGCAGCGAAGGTGGCCCGTTGAGATGTCCCGGTGACACCGGCACGGCGCTTCCATAAACGACGGGTGAAGCGTGAGGTTGCTGGTGCGACACCGGGACCTGTGCGACTGGCGGCAGCGGTGCCGGAAGCCCAGGCATTGATGGCGGTCGCAGACCTGTGAGATCGGATGTCGGCGGCGTTCTTCTGCCAGGCATGGGGGGTTGAGGAACCCCGTTGAGGTGACGAGGAGGCGGCGAGCCGCGCCAATCACCATGCGCTGGTCTCGGCTGCGTCTGGAGGTAGGTGTGGCCGGCAGGAGCTGGCGGTCGTGTCCCCAGTGCATGAGGTGCAGAGCGCGCGGGATGACCGAGGGCTGGTGATCCGCGGGAAGATGGTGGCGGCAGTGTCGGGGGCGGAGGCGGAGGCGCCGTATGGGGGACCGGGCTGCGCGACGGCGTGGGATGCAGCAAAGAATGAAAGCCACGATAGTCGGCTGAAGCTGGGCGTGGTGGGCTGAGAGTCGACGCGTCTGCCACAACCGCCGCTGCCGCCGCCGCCGCCGCCGCCGCCGTCGTCGCAGCTTGCCGGGGTGCAGCAGCGGACGCGGGGCCTGGCTGATGTTGCCGCGAGGCCTCCGAGATCGCAGGCGATGACGAACGTGTGGCATGCGACTTTGGCGTGCCGGGACTCTTCTTGCACCGGTGACACTGGAATTTGCGTTGCTCGACGAACTGTTGAGCTTCAAACCCAATCGTCCCGTGATGTCCGTTTGTGAGTTTCCTTGCCTGCGTCGTGTCTATGGGCCACCATCTTGGCGCCACGTCAGTGCCGCAAGTGATGCATACCTTTGTCCCTGGCGGCTTGAACGTGGGCGCCGTCTCTGCCGCCTCCGTGGGCCGACCATGAGTCGACGCTCCGTTTGGTGCCGCCGTCGAGGCACGCCGAGATCCTGGCGTGGGAGGCAAACCAGACGATTTGAAAGCCGTCATCATAAGATTCGCTTTGCGAACCGTCCCTGCCAGGGTGAAATCCGCCTTTTTGTAGTTTCGGACGAACAGCTGCAAGGCGGTAAGACCCGACTCGGGCACGATCTCGTGCATCCTGTGAACGATGGTCTTGCTTGGGACGTGGTCCTTGCACCAAAGCGCTGCAGACATGACACCGCTCTCCCCATTTGCCGTCACGATATTGGACTGGTCGCGGCGTGAGCCCTTGACTGGGGCGATGTCGAATCCCAGAAGATGGCCCTGCTGACGCGCACACTCGACGTGGTCTGTAATCGACATCAGCACAGATTGACAGGAACGATGATTCGGCTTCGAAGCAAACTCACATGGTACGCGACATTGGTGGCAGTAGACACATGCACCACCCCGTTGCCTGCAAGCCTGGCACGTCTCATCGTACCGGGATCGAAGGATTGACGGAATACCCTCCGACGGCTCCATTGCTCTGGCGTTCTCAAACTTGACCTCGGGCGTCCAGACCGCACATGTTACGTGAACCCAGTTGTTTTCTGCCGTCCTTTTGAGCGCTTCTCGAGGATTAACGGGGCGATTGAGGTCCTCCTGCCTCTTGCGGTAGTACTCTGCAGCCTTTCTCGCCTGCTGAACCTCCATCTTTTCCTTTTCGCGATCCTTATCGGACATCTTCTTCTTGTGGTGCGTGAGCTTCGGCTGCTCCACAAAATCTTGCTCGGTGCACTCCACGGGGCACAGTACGCATTTGTAGTGCTGCAAATCCATGTTAGTCAAGAACCGCCGCCAATCATCACCTCGAAGCCATCGTGGGACCTACAATAGACACTTGAGGGCTTTTGTCGTTCGAGCACATATCACATATCCACTTGCCCTGGATGCGATTGTCCAGAACGCCATAGCAGTTGCGATGCACTGTCAGACGACACTCTCGGCAAGACAAATGTTGATCGCCAAGAGGCTCCAACTGGTCGCAAATAGCACAAGGCAGCGTGCGAGGCTTCGGCATAAGGGGTACCGGCGTCGACTCGGCCGTCTTATCCTTCTTACGCGGCGCCGTGGTGGTGACCCCCGCGTCGAGAATGACCTCGTCAGTGTCCTTTTCGGGTGCTCCTTTGAGCTTCTTCCTCGGTGGTTCCTGGCCGTTGCTAGGAGCGGCGGCGGTGGCGGCAGCGGCCGAAGTAGTAGCAGTAGTCGTAGTAGTACTAGTAGCAGCAGCAGAAGCAGGCGTTGAACCGCGGTCCGGAGTGAGTAAGCCCATCTCCTGGGCGGCTTGGAGTTCCTTGAGCAGCTCCTCATCCTGCTTTCGTTTCCACGCCTTGCTACCCGATTGCGTTACCTTCTTGGCAACTTCATCCATATCCTCCCACCGAATGGCATATCTCCGCCACAGCTCGGCGCAGCGTCGACAGAGGGCGACCACATACTGACTGCCTTTGTCCTTGCCCGTCGCCTTGGCCCCGTTTTCAGTGACCAGTCCTTGAGTTGTCGGGGCGCGGCGCCACTGGCGGCTTGATGTGGTCGAACAGAATTGGCAGATGAAGTTGCGCTTCTTGTCCGCCGCCTTCCTAGTGTCAAACGCTGAATCGTCGTCGTTGTCGGCGACATCGTCTGCCGCCTTCGACGCTGCATTCTCTTCTCTCTTGGCGAACCTCTTGCCCTTGCGGCCGGAGTAGGAACCCCAGACTTGCTTGCCGCGCTCCGTCTTTTTCCACGTATAGTAGTATCGTACGACTTCGCCATATGTCATGGTCTTGACATGTTTTCTGACGAGGTGTAACTCTGAGCCGTACTTGGCGACCCCTTCCTCAAACTTCTTTTGCTCCGCCGTTGTCAACGACGGCTCCTTGAATGCCTTTCGCTCGGTGTCAAGGATATCTCTGATGGCACTTGTAGCTTTGTAGCCATCTCGATACAATGTTTCGAGCGCTACATCCTGAAGGTTTGTCGAAAAATCCGGCAAGCCCAGCTTCTTGGCCAAGCCTCGAGCTTTGTCCATGTAGTCGATGACTTCCTGGCCGCCTGCAGAGCCGTCAGGCCGAGGGATCCAAAGGAAGGTTGATGTTGCATTCGGATCTTCTTGATCAAAGTCCTCGCCCCTCGTTTGATAGCCGGGGGGTTCATCCTGTATCCACTTGGGCCGGTTGTGTCGGGCCGCCTTTTGCTCTTCCTGTGCCACCAGAGCCTCTTTGGAAAGTTTGGGAGCCCCTCTGCCCTTTCTGGTCTCTATGGGTTTGACGTATTGGACCGGTTGACCAGGCCAGGGGCCAACGTTCGCCTGGTGTCTGGGACCGATCCGCGTGCTTGCACGCGGGTGAATACGATCATCATAGTCTAGGGCGTCCTCTGGTTTGCAGTGCATGCCCAGATAGCGCCACGGCCAAAGGCTGGCCTGATAAATCTGCTCCGCAGTGCCCTGATGATGCTCCTCATCGATGATGGGCGTCGTCCGCTCAGTTTCAATGCCACGCAAGTCATCCTCGTCGTCTTCGAGTAGATCGTCATCTTCGGCATCTGCGCCTGTCGGTGTATCGCGGGCCTCGAGCTTGCGCTCTTGTGCCCGGCTACAGGCAGCACACGACCATGCGAAGCCTCGGGATGGCTTCTTCAGCAGGGGTGGCTTGACGCAATTCATATGGTACGTATTCTGACACACGGCGCAATCCACCGAGTCATTGCTGCAGGCACAACGTGGGTTAGTCTAAACTGCAAATGGGGGCAATGATGAGCTCCCGCAAAAGATTGTATAGCGAGGCATTCCATCGGAAAGACGAGTGAAACGAGCGCCCCCGTCCCGTGCACTGTTCTTCTCAATAGTGACGCTACTTCATCGCATCTCTCACCACTCGGTACACGTGAGGCGCAGGCTGCAAGAAATGGGTGGGGATGGGAGGCTGCTGAGGGTCGTTGTGGCGCGGCGTCCACGGGGGACGGAGAAGGGG
>JARJUA010000200.1:0-121721 GCA_030787035.1 Aschersonia sp. MBC 877
CCCCCCCCCCCGCCGGCTTGCCGCAGGTTACCGACAACAATCTTCACCGTGACAACGAGGAGACAAACGTTGAGGCCAGGATGCAAATTGTCATCGTCATGCAGCCCCCATGACTTTTTTTTTTCTTTTTGAAACTTTTGTAATCTCCGCATACTTTTTATTTTGGGAGCGATATCTAGTCGATAAGTTTTTTTGTTTTCCTTCGAACGTGTGATGACATACATACCTGGGTAGGCACTTAAGTCAGGCACGTACAAACATGTCAGCTTTTCACCATGCAGCCTAAAGTACTCCGTACTTCAGCCCCTGCATATTAACAGTAAACGGCGATTCCCCTGTCGCCCCTCCAGGTCTGTTTTGGGCCTAGCGTCACCTACCTTTGCGCAATTGCGTCCACGACTCTGATTCATCAGTCGCAACGTCTTCTGAAATGCGCGCGGCAGACTTCCAGGCTGCGCATCTCGGCCTCATTGTGGTGTTTCATGATCTTTGATGCATTCCCTTCGTCCCGCCGTCGGCAGCATCCAGCGCTCATCGACGGTGCATGTCATTGTCGTCGCCCGTCATCATGCACACCATCGTCTGCTCGGGCAAGCGCGTGTCCGCTGGCTGGCTGGAAAAGCTGGTCGAGCGGGCCCCAAACGTCACAAGACTCTAGCAGGTACGTGCTCGATAAGCTGACTATCCGATTTTAATTCTTCGATCAACTAACCTGCTCGAACAAAGTGTCTTCTCAGTCAAGATTTAACGAAGTTGGGGTACAACAGCTCAGCGCCCATGTGTTTGACCAGCTGTTTCCCGACGGATCAAGTCCGCCCCCGGAAGAGCTTGTCGCTCTTTCAAGGGATCATCTCCAGCGACACCAGTTGCTGGGGAAAAACACCGACAGTTCTGGTCCCATCGCATTCGACTTACCTCCACTACACGGCCGAAGCTTAGACGAACACTTCCACAAGCTTGGTAGTGACTGCGCGGAGCCATATCTCTCCATGTCAAGACAGTTCGCTCACGTCAACATTCCTCCTAAACCGAGGAAATGGGTCAGACGCAGTGGCTGGACGAAATACCATCCCGATGGACGTACGGAAGCCGTGAATGCTCCCGATGAGAGCATGTTATGCTTCGATGCCGAAGTCATGTGGAAAGAAAGTCCGTTCGCTGTCATGGCCTGTGCCTCGAGTCCCACGGCCTGGTATGCATGGCTTTCGCCTTGGCTGCTGGGGGAGTCGAAAGTCCAGCGACAACTGGTGCCACTTGGCGACCCTTCTCGAGAACGAATCATCGTTGGTCATAACGTAGGATATGATCGTGCAAGAATACTGGAGGAGTACGACATTCAACAGTCGCGAAACGCGTTCATCGATACCATGTCCTTGCATGTGGCGGTTAACGGCATGTGTTCTCAGCAAAGGCCGACGTGGATGAAACATAAAAAGAATCGCGAACTGCGAGAGCGAGTCGCCAGTCAAACACCCGACCACGAACTTGCACAGCTTCTTAGTCATCCGGGCATACATGAAGAGGAGGAATTGTGGGTAGAGCGCTCTTCGACAAATTCACTGCGCGATGTCGCCAAGTTTCATCTCCATGTGTCCATCGATAAAGCGATACGAGATGACTTTGGCCAACTCGATCGCGATGCAATTGTGGTGAAGCTTGACGAGCTCCTGGACTATTGCGCTGCGGATGTTTCCATCACACACCGGATCTTCCAGATCGTATTTCCCAACTTTTTGCAAGTCTGTCCTCATCCCGTCAGTTTTGCTGCGCTGCGACATCTTGCCTCTGTCATTTTGCCTGTCAATGAGTCATGGGATGCATACATTGCAAACGCGGAAGCAACTTATCATAAGCTCTCGGACGAAGTACAGGAGCGTTTGATTGGGCTGGCAGAGGACGCTCTCAAAATCAAAGACGATGCCGAAACGTGGCAAAGTGATCCGTGGATGAAACAGCTTGACTGGTCGGGACAAGAAGTGCGCATGACCAAGGGAAAAGGCAAAGATGATCCGCCCCGACCGGCCGCCCGTCAAAAGAAGCCGGGCATGCCACAGTGGTACAAGGACTTATTCGCGAAGAATGACTCACCAATGAACATCACAGTTCGCACCCGCATAGCTCCATTGCTTCTCAAGCTGTCTTGGGACGGATACCCCTTGTTCTGGTCCGACAAGCACGGATGGACCTTTAGGGTGCCGCAGGCCGAATCAAACAAGTACACCAGTAATCAAATGACCCAATGTGCATTTGACGACGCTGAAGAACACCTGCGGAATGACGATGGGCACGTCTATTTCAAACTTCCCCACAAAGACGGACCAACTGCTCGTTGCGCGAATCCTATGGCCAAGGGCTATCTGCTGTATTTCGAAAAGGGCACACTGTCATCCGAATATGCTTATGCCAAGGAGGCTCTGGAAATGAATGCCTCGTGCTCTTACTGGATCAGTGCAAGAGATCGAATCATGTCTCAAATGGTTGTGTACGAGAAAGATTTGCCCAAAGGCGCGACCACTGCCCCAAGGCGAAAGAAGCGAGCCATGGGCAAGTCATTGGGTTTTATACTACCTCAAGTCATCCCCATGGGCACCATAACGAGACGGGCGGTAGAGAATACCTGGCTCACGGCTAGCAATGCTAAAAAGAGCCGGGTCGGATCGGAGCTCAAGGCCATGGTCCGGGCCCCCAAAGGCTACTGTTTCGTCGGAGCCGACGTCGACTCGGAGGAGCTCTGGATCGCCAGCCTTGTGGGTGATGCCACCTTCAAGATTCATGGGGGCAACGCCATTGGATTCATGACCTTGGAGGGCACCAAGGCTGCCGGCACAGACCTGCACTCTCGCACTGCGTCCATACTCAACATCACACGAAATGACGCCAAGGTGTTCAACTATGGCCGCATCTACGGGGCGGGACTCAAATTCGCCGCCACGCTTCTGCGTCAGTTCAACCCTAATCTCTCGGAAAAGGAGACGATGGAGGTGGCGTCCAAGCTCTATGCCACAACCAAGGGCACGAAGACGACAAGAAAGGTCCTACACGAAGGAGCATTTTGGCGAGGCGGGACTGAGTCGTTCGTCTTCAATAAGTTGGAGGAATTCGCCGAGCAAGAAAGGCCGCGCACGCCAGTATTGGGTGCTGGCATCACCGAAGCTCTGATGGCTCGCTTTGTCAGCAAAGGTGGTTACCTTACATCAAGAATCAACTGGGCAATCCAGTCATCAGGCGTCGACTACCTGCACTTGCTCATTGTATCGATGGACTATCTCATACGAAGATTTAACATCAATGCTCGTTTAGCCATAACCGTTCACGACGAAATCCGTTACCTCGCCAAAGAAAAGGACAAATACAAGACGGCAATGGCACTTCAGGTAGCCAATATATGGACGCGCGCAATGTTTGCGCAGCAAGTCGGTATCGATGATCTACCCCAATCGTGCGCCTTTTTCTCAGCCGTGGACATCGATCACGTGCTGCGCAAAGAGGTCGACATGGATTGCGTCACGCCAAGTCATCCCACTCCCATCGACCCTGGCGAGAGTTTGGACATCAAGGCATTACTGGACAAGGGCCGGGATGCGCTGCTCGATCCAGCCACGGTCCCCAACGCACGAAGTGCCCCGAGACCTGAGGCCTACGAATATACGCCTCGGACTCCAGTCATGAAAATGCTTCAAGATACTGCGGACAGCAACTTGACATTCGTCAGAGCGCAGATTGCCGACACTGACGATGAGCTGCGGGCAATAGTCAAGGAAACAAAGATGGTGGGCACGGCAGGTGCCCGTACGCGGACGCCAGCGCCGAGGAAGATTCGATCATCGAAGAATATCCTGCCTTATCACGCGGATCCGCAGCTATTGCCCGTCAAGGAGCCGATGTCGGTTTCTGAGGCCGTGAATGCAAAGCTTCGACAGGGGCCGGGAGTAAAGAGCAATTGGGCGTGGTCTAGGTCTGCCAACGGCAAAGGCTCAAGGACGAGCACAAGGATGTGAGAGTCAAGACCCTCATATTGAAGAACTTTTTTCCCCGATTTCTCAGATCTATATCTTCACATATCCCTCATGCAAGGGAAGAGATAAAAGCGAACAGTATAATGGTCCATATTGTATTATAGCTGTGTTCACGCGTTCCAATCATGAAAGTCGCAAAAGGCGCAAAGTTTGTCATTGCAATCTGGGGCAAATCCGGCCATGCTGTGCCAAGAAAGAATGGACATGATTGTCGCCTTGCGCTTCAACGCTGCGAGGAATCTGTCCTCATATGGCGTACTTTCGAACTGGGCACCTGGGATGCGGGATGATGCACCGCATGTCAGTCAGGCCATGTCGACTGGACGTTCTTGTGTCGTGGCAGTGCTGCATGAACTGAGAAAAATACGGCAATATGGAAGAAAATAAAAAGCATTGCGTGGCGGCGCAAATGGCGAGACCCAGCAGTCACCAAAGTGGGTTGCCGTAACTTGTAAGACAGCGCCAGGGAGGAAAGAACTGGAGCTGGCGGGGAAGCCAAAGTACTTAAGTACTGTACCTAGGTGCATAAGCTTGAGGCTAGTGCTGGCTCGTCAGCTGTGGTCACTCCCGAGGGGAGAGGGCATGACGAAACACAATTTGTGTATTTCCCCCGAGTCAAGAGAGAGAGGCTTCCAGGCCCATTTCCCCTCCCCCTTTCTTCCCTTCAGGTCTTGATCGACGACATAGATGACGGTGCCTGCTTGAACTCAGGAGTCCCTTTGCACCGGATTAAGAAGTCTCGCGCTTCATTCCCCCGACCGTTGCTCTGTCTGTGTCTACCCCTACGGTGCAACCACTACCTTATAGAGCTGAGCTGGCCTACCTCTCACCGCACCAATACCGCTCAGTGCTCCAAGGAAGCCATGGCTTCTACGGAATTATCGACGCATCCAGCCTCCGACGAGGGCAGCCGGCGCCTGAGGGAATCACGTCCGCCAGCCACGGACCGATTTACCTATCTCACCATCATCGAAAAGTCCCTGTCGCCCGAGATCCTGCCGACTCTACAAGAGATCCTGCAAGATGCTGAGCTCACCGCGGATATTGGCTGGGATCTCGTCGAGATGCTTATCGACATGCCCGGCAGCGAAGGCTGCTTGGGGCTCGTTGCGCGACTCGGCAATCCACGTGAGGTCATACTCAAGGTCCTCCAGGTCATGGAGGCATTCAGTGACAACAGACACGAAGGGGGGGAAGATCTACGAGACAGCAAGCATTTCATGACCTTGTGCGGCATGCTGGGTATCCTCCACAAGCGTCTGAAGGTCAAGGCCCCTTCGCGCTTTCTTCACAGCACCTTGGACACGGTCTACCGCTGCTATGACGCGACCAGTCCTGAAGCTACCGCTGCCATTATCTCTCTTCTACAGTCCTTGTCGGCTCAGAAACGGCCCCCTTTGCCAACAAGACAGTCGAGCACGTTATTGGAATCAAGTCTCCATACGCCTATTGGCGCCGAAAGCGCCCCAGATCCAGAAGCCGACCACGACGATCCGTTCCACGAGGAGGAGCCTCGCATCGCCCAGCATTTGTTGCGGTCCTTTGTCACTTGTGCCTTTGAGGCATACGTCAACTCTAATAGTCTGGAATGGGCCAGCCGAGTGCTTGAATACATGCATCCCGAGAGAGTAGTGCCGTTCAGAAAGACCATGATGCAGGCCTTCAACGAGGTGGACGAGCTTCGCGCCAAAGACGCCCTGGTGGGCCAACTGGCCGTGAGTCCGCAATGCCCTTGTTTCGTCGGGTGCTAAAGATGAGAAAACGGGCTAATGCTTACCAGGCCATTGGAAACGATTTGGGCCTCACCAAAATGAAGTACTCAGAGCTTAGAGCCGTTCTCGAGGCTCCCACCTCTAAGCAACCGCTGGCAATAGAGTTCGAGCCCTCGAATATAGACCAAGTCAAGTTATCGGGAGGCGGTTTGCTCTGCTTGACTGCTTATTGGGTGTTTGCCGCAGAGGTCTTTGATTCCCACCAGCCCAGTCCTGATTTGTATGTGTTTCCGGATCATCAGAAGCTCCTAGAACACTACATCGGTGACGGCGACGCTCAATCAGAGATCCTCAACAACCCAGGCACGACGGAGGCCTTGATCGTGCTGGCCATCTGGTTGCAGGGCCTGGGCAGGCTTGCTGCTGAAGGCGACCGTGGCGCGGGTGCCAAACCCAACTTCATGCGCTACCATCACCTCATCACTCTAGTCTCCGTATTCCACGCAAACGTCCGGGTGCGCAACGCCGCCACAGTCGCAGCTGGACTCACACTCCATTCTGACCCAGACGAGGTTGACCGGCTGACCATCCTCGAGGACCTCCTCGAAAATTGCATGTTCTCTTCCTTGCAAGCGTGCGCAGTCACCTGGCTCCGGGAAGAGCTCATCGCGGCACGCAAGTCTGACACCAAGGGCTGTTTCAGTAACCCCGATTGCTTCGAGTCCATTCAATACACTTTGTTCCCCGACCTGACATATCTGGAGAAGGCAGATCTGGAGATGCTGCTAGAATTTTGGGCAGAAAGCTCACCCTTCCATCTCCAGGTGGCCAACTTCGCCGTCTTCATCTTTGGGAACGAGTACAAGGACCTTGCACCAGCCGGTATGGCCGCAGCGATGGAGCACCGTTATATCCAGCCGCTCCTGCATGCGACCACGACAATACTGGATGCGTTGGCTGACGGGACGATCGAGAAACCGCAAAATCACGACAGGACTTTGATGGAGCTGGGCGTGATGAGGGATACACTCGAGCGGGTATTACATCTACACTGATAGAATCTCACATTGGAAGGGGCGACTTTCGATGAATTCCAGTATATATTTTACGAGATGCCAGTATATACCCAGCTCATACAAGGAGGCACGTGCCAACATGGGCGGGATGTGCAATGACTGCGGAATAATCATGTCACTGCGCTCTTGAATACAGTTGACGAGCAGCAATCTTGTGAGCGCCCAAACAGCTCCGCTGCATACCATGGAGAAAACTCAACGATCAACAAGCTTATCAGATGGTCAGATGGTCACCCTCAGCTGAAGCGCTGAACCTCACTAATGCGCCACATAATAGATAATGCAGGTGGTTCATATCGTCAGAAAAGTCGTGAGTACCACGTTCGATGGAACGCCTTGCGTGCGTCCAAAGGCTACCTAGCGTCGCATCAGCGCCTCCCATCACGCTGGCGATCCTTGTCTCTAGATCTGTCCCTATGCCTGACCCTTCTATCATCTCGATGCCGATCTCTCTCTGACCCTCGTTCCCTGTATCCTACGCGCTCGTGCTCGCGATCCCGATCCCGATCCCGTTGCCGTTGCCGTTCCCTCTTGTCATCATCGTCTCTGGCCCTGCCCTCACGCTCGCCGTCTCGTTCCCGTTCCCGTTCCCTCTTGTAACTATCATTTCTGGCTCTGTCCTCCTTGCGCTTGTTCTCCTCCCTCCTGTAATCCGCCAGCGTCGGCCGCGGCCTCTTCCTCCCACCTTTCTGGTCCCACTGGCCGAGATCTTCCTCGCCTTGGAGCTCTTTTGCGCCGAGACCCAAGTGATTTTGTCGCCGGCGCACCTCTTTCTTCTGGGGGCCCTTTAAGTCTCCGTTCCAGCCCATGCCACGGAGCAGGGCGGCACCAAACTCCTCGACAGGCATGGCTTCGTAGTCTTCTAGGGTGGATGCCGCGCCGGCTTGTGCGGTATCTCGTCTGTAAGCGTCGTCTTCTGATGGGATAATGCGCGTACCGTCCTCGTTCAGGAGGGCATCTAGAGCTTCCTGATCGGCTGTACGTGGCTCCTTTGCTTGTCCTTCCGGCTCCTCGACCTCGGCCACAGACGTCTTGGTCTTGATGCTAAGACCCCATTGTCGAGGCTCCCCCATTGAGGAAGATGGCGCAGCGGCATCCTGTCGTTGGGCCTTGACGTCGGCTTTCCAGTCACGGTTGGCCTGGCGCGCGATGACGTACTGTTTGGGCGCGGACGGCTTGCGGTGTGTTTCTGCACCGGATGCGCCGAAGCCGGTGATGGCTTCTGGGTGTTCGTCGTCGGAGGCGGAGTCTGAATCAGAGCCCAACGCGGCGTTGCGGGTGCGTTTGCCGAGCGAGGATGGGGGCGCGGGCGCTCGCGACGCGCCGAGCTTGATGGCGATGCGGCCGGGCGCCATGGTGACGAGGACAAAGGTGGTGGTCCGGTGGTGTTGCTGGGCAATTATTTTCTGAATGACTTCAGTGATGCCCGTGGGGTTTGAGTGGGGCTGTGGGTGGCATAGCGGGTATTACTCGATTCGAAATTTGGGAAGGAACTTGCGGGTGCTGCTGCCCATAAATAGGTGACTCCGGGTAGAGAGCCGCAGCCTTTCGTGTCTCTTTGCACGCTGTAGGCTAATGGGAAAGTAATAATACGTTCCGAGCAAACATCACTATTGTGAATGGCACCATGGCCATGGGACTCGGCCGGGCCGTTCAACATCGGACCGGGGTAATGGCATGAACAAACCGCCAGTTGTGTATCGGCGCGTATCCAGATGCGAAGACCACCTCTCACGCGCACGGCAGCCGCGGAAGGTTCATGCCAATAGCGAACAAGCTGGTCACGAGGCACTTGAGGCGTGTTCGGGGTAGATTGAGAAACAAGAACAAGCCAGAGTGGAAACGCCGCGCTTGCTCATCACACACCAGACCGCAAGCTTGTTGAACACGCCCTGACCAGACAAAAATCTGTACCAACCCATGCAGATCCAGGGTCCTTCGTCCCCTCGTGTCGTGAACAAGCGCATTCCTGAGCTTTTCTTTTGTCCCCCTCTTTGACTTGGTATGGAGGCCTTGTCCCGTCGTGTTCAATTTTCATTAGTGTGATCCGCTCGAGAAGTAAGGTTGGAAGGGGGGAGTCAGTTGAACATTGAGAAAATCGGGTGGCGGCTGCAAGTTCTAGACTGGTCAAAAAGTGAAGGGAAAAAAATTTGATTCGCAAATTTAGAGTGGGCTTGTCGCTCTCCTTTGACTCGGCCATTTCATCCCTTGTCCTGACTCTCGGAATGGCCTTTCTTTGGGGTGGGTGTTCTTCGCCACCCCGGTCCTCTTCCCTCTGTGTATTGTTATGCAGCACGTAATACGTAAATTATGTTCTCCGTAGGCCATTTTCAACGCGAAGTAAACGGAGTGGTACCCTAAGATCATTTGTCGCTTTGTTTTATTTCCCTCTCCCGCAATTTGCGTCGGTTTTTGGCTCCTTCGGCTTTTCACCAGCTTTTAGCTCTTCAGCAAGTATAAGAGTTGCCACCAGTTTTCGAAAAGCTGTGTAAGTTTACGTTGCCATCGGCAGTGATATTGCTGTTCAATGCCGGATTGCTTCGTGAGGCAGACGACAATGTACCTGCTATCACGCGTTCATCTGGTCGATGACTGCGACTTGTCAATAATCGCTTCCGGATGCGGGTTATCTGCCGCGGCGGCTTCTTGCTCCTCCAGACTTCACGGGGTGGTGGGCTGTCACAGATAGAGAGCTCGCTCGTTCGGCCCATGCCCGTCGTGCGGACGCGGCACAGTGTCTACGATCCGCGTCTTGCACAGTGGTCCCGCTGTATTTACATGGTGCATTCCTCCTGTCACAGTGCGCATTTTCGCGATAAGGTTGGCCTAGAAGAAACTGGACCCTTGGTTCGAGGACACGGTTCGAGTGGCTTGTGCCTCTTACCCGTCGACTTCTGCACTGCGTGTCTCGCCTTAGGTCTCACTTCCCTGCGGTGCTCAGGCTCAAAGGGGGGGGGGAGTGGGTACATCGCGTCCCCGTCACCAGTCGCGCCTTGCCAGCTCGCAGTCCGACTGGTCCCCCCCCCTTCCCCTCACCACCCGGTTACCTGCCAGCATAGCCCGGCCCAAGACCAGCAGCCCGTCCGGCACTACGGAGTGTTTACTAGCACTGCCCATGGCTGCGTCGGCTCCAACCTTGGTTTCGTTGGACGAGTCATCGTCGCGTGCAGCCCTCCCGGTGCACGCCAACCCGAACCCGGAGAAGTCCTTTGCTCCCCCAGCAAGAACAATCGTAGTTACGAGGCGCTTGGTCTAGTGTGGCCCGCCAGTCAACGCCTAGCGATCTGTTCTGCAGGCAGCTAGACACCCAGGTCCGGCCGCAAAGGCCTGGTGGGATGGCCGCTCTGCCCTGTGAGCACCCACTGAACAGGGAGCCAGCAGCTGCCAGACCGATTGAACGCCCCCAGCTGGTGCTCGCTGACACCTCCAGCCCCCTCCCCCCTTCCCCCCAAGAAATGAGTGAGATCACCACTCGATTAAAATTTCGACGCCTCTCGTCAAGTAACTCTGGCTGCTGGAGCGCATGCCAATCCATCAATCAACGCGGCCCGATTATCTCCTTCCTGCATCGCCGCAGACTTCCATCTCTGATTTTCACGTCGTTTCCTTTGTTTTAAATCGCACATCCAAGGTCGTCAAACGGATGCCGTCGTCGCCGATGCTATGCCTGAGGTCGGACGGGCCGACTCATCGGGGCTGCTTCAATCCAGGCGCGTTGGCGCACGGTGCGTAAACCTTCACTCGAAAGAGCGATTTTTTCCGATCGTAATGGTGTGAATTTTATGTCGCTAACCAGGCGCAGTTCAATTCGGGTAGCGAAATCCCAGCTGCTGCGCCAGCTCGGCATAGATATTTCGACAGCCAGCAGCAATGGCGGCGCTCTTCTACCAAACCGTGTCCACGCCATTCCTCCGAAGGGTCCAGAAAGGCACGCCTTGCAAACAAGCGATTTCGCTCGGTAGGCCTTCCTTACAATTCAAAAGGACGACTTTGTTCGGCTCGGAGGTTTCAATTACGTCTCCTACCGAAAGCTCGCAGCCGAAAGCGTCATCGTTCGCCCGGTTCCTCGCAGTGTTTTGTCCAGAGCTGACGTAGTTTCGTATTGATGTAGAAGCAAACATCTGAGCGAGCCAAAGGTTCCTTTGAGGCGAAGTCCATCGGCCGACGAATCGAAAGGGTCATTCGAGGGACCAACCAATGTTCCGATCGTCAAGCCTGCTCCCGCTCCGCCGTCCGGCAACGTTATCAAGAAGGCTTTGCCACCCGCAGTGCCAACGCCCATAGCCTCGTCTGTCCAAGAAGCACGCAGTCCCCCCAGCGCGCGACCTAGCCTGGCAACGAAAAGCTCGACGACGGGGACACCGAGCCGAGCATCACAGAAGCCGTCTCAGAGCTCGAAAGCCCTTCCAAGACCACCCCCGCCTAAAGCCGTACCGATAGCCTCTGTTGCAACAGCAAGAGCCAGCAAAGACAAGCCAAATGGCGTCTCCTCAGCGAGCGGTGCAACACGAGACAAAACGCCGACGCGAGGACCAGACAAAAAGCCGTCAACCGAAACGACCAGAATCGTCAAGAAGCCAACTCCGGTCCCTATTCCCGCCATTGTTGGCTCTGATAGAGCTCAGCTACTCGCCCCGAAAGCCATCGCCGTCGTACCAAAGCTGTCCTCGCCAGTCAAAGCGCCCTCGGAACCGATCAAATCCAGCGACGTGGTGTCATCTCCTGCTTCTTCCGCACACAGCCCGACGACTCCGGCAGTTCACGACGAATCTACGGTCACAAGTCCTGATCACGATGGCCCCCAGGAAAGCGAAGTCGGCCGACTCAAGCCGCAGGAGCATAGCAGAGAACTACGATTACACGAAAAGGAGCAGCAGCAGGGAGACCAAGATGTTTCTTCGGAAGCTCGGCCCTCCCAGACGTTCAGTGGACATAGGGCAACACTTGACAGACCGAAAGTGGCTGAAATACTTGAAAAAGGAGGACCAGTCACAAGCTCAGCAGTTGCCCAGCCTGCTGTGGTCGCCACAAAGCCGGCAGTGCGGATCGAGACCAAGGATCAAGGTGTTTCGGAGGTTCTCGACAGCGAAGGCGGGAAGCCAGAAGTCACAAACCGCGGCGTGATGGAGGCGAAAACTGCTCCAAACGCTGGGGATGTCCTATCGTCGCGCGACCTTGGCGTTCCCGCTACACACTCATCCTCAACGCCTCTACCCGTCAAGAAGGAATCACCACAGCCTCCGGCGCCGGATCGTGCGGTGACTCGCGTATCGTCTGGAGCCATGCGACTGAAGTCGGTGGATGAGATTGTCGCAGGAGCGCCGTGGCGTCCGTCGAGCGCATCAGAACGAAATGTGGTGAAGGAAGCTCACGATCAACTGACACCTGTAACCTCAACGCCACGCTCGCCTGCCTCCAGGGCACGCCATGGCCATAAGCGCTCCAGGTCGAAAGGCCATGTGTCTACGGTTTTGTTTGGCAAGCCACCGAAGAAGGCGGAGCAGAAGTCAGTTGTGCCGAGCCACAGGGAGCTTTTGCAAGCTTCGGACGATTACTATAGTGCCCTCTTCATCCAAAATTTTACCGGGGCCACAGGCTGGATGCAACCTCTGGAGAAAATGCTTTTTACGGCGAACAAGACCATCATGACACCTGATGCGGATATCGTCATTGAAGAGCAGCAGTCCTGCCGCGTCCTGCGGAGAGTCTATCATCTACAGCAGGCTGATAAATGGTCGCTGCGGCAACCAAAGCGTAGTCCAGAGCCCACAAGGTCGCCTACACATTGGGATGAGTTGATGAAGGAGATGAAATGGATGCGAACCGACTTTCGAGAGGAACGCAAGTGGAAAATGGCCATCTCGAAAAACCTGGCCCACGCCTGCGCCAGTTGGCACAGAGCAAGCGATGATGAACGGAGACAGATGCAAGTCGCAGCCGTAACACCGGCGAGGGCCCGAGGCCACGAGGCCGCCGACACCGATTTCGGCCTTGAGGCTGCTGTTGACAGCGAACCAACTCCCGATCTTGTTCCTTCTGGCGACGCGGACTCGCCGCAGGTAACGGAGGATGAAACGGCGGACGACTACATAGACGCCATCCCGCCGTCGGCCCTTTTCACACTGCAAGAAGACGATGTGGTGTTTGGTCTGCGAAGGACGAAAGCATCAGATGCTCTGCTCGACGAGCTCCCAATGTATGGAGCGCCCCTCAAGGTTCTCAAGGCGGACATGACGAATGTCGAGTACGACCCTGACTCTCACTGGCGTCGACCTGCGCTGCCGCTCAGCAAGTACGTGGAGGGAGAAATGAAGCTGGTGTCATCGCACCTGCCACGTAAGCGAGGCCGTTTCGAGCATGAAAATGAAGAATCCGACGATGAGCGAGACGGCACCTTTGCTGCGTCGCATGCCGCTCGCCGCGCCCAACTGCCGCCTTCCACTACGGAAGTGTCCCTGTTCCACCCCGACTCGAAGGACATCCGAGATCGTCTCCACGCAGGCCACCAGTTCAGACCACCGTCGGATGATGCGATGCCCGGGCAAACCTTCTACGAATGCCGTGGGCCGTCACAGTGGACTTTGACAGAGGACGACGAGCTTCGCAGCCTCGTGCGGGAGCATTCCTATAATTGGTCGCTCATCTCCGGCATGGTATCATCCAGATCTCATTTCCAGTCTGGGGCCGAGCGACGTACGCCTTGGGAGTGTTTTGAGAGGTGGCTCAATCTTGAGGGCCTACCAGCAGACATGCAAAAGACGAATTACTTCAAAGCCTACTATAGCAGGATTGAAGCTGCGCAGAGAGTGATTGCGCAGCAGAACCAGGTGGCGGCCCAACAAGCCAACGCTTCAGGCGGCGCAGTCGCCCCCATCCGCAGGAGACCCTCGACACCTTTTCGCGTAGATAGAAGGCGGAACCAGAAGCACCTGACCCTCATCGATGCCATCAGAAAACTGGCCAAGAAGCGAGAGACGGCCCTTCAGAAACAGCAACACTTGGCATCTCAAAGCGCCGCCAACAAGAAGCCCAACGACAGTATGCTTTTGAGACCAAAGAAGACACCTAGAGAATACAGCCTAATGCGGCATGAAAGAGACCAGGCCGTAGCCGAGAAGATAGCCCTTCATTTTGCACAACGGCAGGAAGCCCAGCGGCGAGGCGCTTTGCAACCAAGATCAGCAGGTCAAGCCACGCAAGCCGCAGCCGCCGCCGCCGCCGCCGCCGCCGCTGCCGTTGCTGCCGCCTCGGTATCGAACGGCGTCCCGAATACGCAGGCACAACAAAAGATGGCGCTCATGCAGGGCAACAGCAACGCCCAGGGCGCCAGCGTTCGTCCGAACGTACCTACTCAGCTATCTGCAGCATCTGCGCAGAGCCGAGCGCGAGCAGGCATACAGAGTCCAGCCACGGCAGCGGGTGCCCAGCCGAACGTGGGTGTCGCTATGTCATCGCAGTTGAGTGCCGCTCAGCAAGCTCAGCAAGCGCAGTCGCAGGCGGCGCGCCATAGCAATCAGAGAATGTCCATGCCTAATCAGCCACCGGATGCCAACCTGATGATGCGTGCCCAGCGCATGGCTGAGCAACAAAGGGTTCAGATTCAGCAGGCAGCACAGATCCATCCTCAACAGCAGCAGCAGCAGCAGCAGCAGCCACAGCAACAACATCCTCAGCAGCAAACCCAGCCGCACCAACAGCAGCAGGGCAATTTCGGCGCTGCGGGGACTGCTGCTGCAGGTCAACATGCCTCACCAGTCAATGCTCCCTCCATGCCGAACTTCCTTGCAAACGTCCCTTCATTGACGACGCAGTGTAACGGCAGCCCGACGACCTCTAACACGTCGCTCATGGCCAACGGAACGCCAAAGCCCAATGCCGGTGGTAGTCCTGCAGTCCCTCCTGCCGCTCATCGTGCGCTGCCGGGGCTGCCTCCCCTCGTGGCCTCACAGCTTGCTCATCTCGAGCAGCACTTCAAAACCAAGAATCCAAACTTGCCGCCCGAACAAATACGGCAAATGGCCACGGAGCAGGTGCTACGAATGATGATGGCACAGCGACAGCCTGCCACGACGTCCGCCGCCGTCGCAGCCGCAGCCGCAGCCGCCGCCGCACAGCCCGGATTCGCCAACGGTGTCCCGACCATCAGTCCGCAGCACCACGCCGCTCTGCTGAGGCAGCAACAGGCTCGGTCGCAGCAACAGACGCCAGTTCCTCTGCCGGCCCAACGCGCATCGAGCCACGCTTCCCCCGGGCCGGCATCGGCTGCCAGCCCTGCGGCGTCTCATCAGCGCCAGTCCAGCGGCAGCGTCACGCCCGGAGGCCAGTAGACCGCTACTCTTCTTCCTCTTCCTCATCCTCTTTTTTCTCTTTTTTGGATGGGAGCATCTTGTATCGGGTGTTTCTGGGCTGGAGGCGGCCCCCTCAGGCAAGAGCGTCGGGCGTTGCATCGCTCTGGGGCAGCCATTTCCTTCACGGTGACAGGAAAGACGGGACACTACCAGTTCCAGTAGTTAGTCTTGTTCTCTTGTTAATATTATGATGAATAGCGAGCACGGGTCCATGATTCTCCATATGCTCTGACGAAACGGTGCGTGTCGCTGCCGTGATCCCGATGGGCCTTTATACGATGTAAACAAGTGATACGTGAAGCATGCCATGTTGGGACTTTTGTTGTAGCTGGCCTATTATTCTACGACTGCTTGTTCAGACACAAATGTCGGGCTAAAGTCCCGATACGAGTCCATCAAACGACAATGGCGGGGACGGCATGGGAACCTTGACATGTACGTGACTGACTGTGTCCGGGTGGTGAGAAACGAGGCAAAAAGGCCCGTTCGAGCGCCGTATGACGCGACTGTTCATGGAAAAAATGTGACTTGCTATTGAACGGCTACAATTACCTAGCTGGACGGGCCTGCGCCTCCGCCTCCACCTCCACCACCCCCTGCTCCGTGATGTTTGTTTCCGTCCCCATGCAGCAACAGCTTGGGCTTGATAAAGTCCTCGTCTAGTTGGCGGAACAGGCCTGCGGGGTCCTCGGCGCTCCAGAGCTGTCGGAAGGCGCCCGTGGCTGTGATGGGCGTGGAGGCCGACGTCTCCGTCGTGGGACTCAGGAAGGCGCCGTCGGACGGCGGAGAAGGTTGAGGGGGGCTGGTGCGCGCGGCGCGGCGGGCGGGTGGAGGCAGGTCTGACGTGTCGATGTCGTCGTCAAAGTCGGAGTCTTCAGTCGCTGCGGCGCCGGTGCGGCCGAGCAGGTCTGCGCGTTCGAGGTCGCCGGGAGTGCGGTTGGACGAGTTCTTGCGGCTGAGGCTGTTGCCGCGCGTGTTGTGGCCGTTGCTGTCGAGGTGTGGCGATCGGTGGCCGGACACGTAGCTCGCTGAGCGGCCCTCCTCGAGGTTGCCGAGGGCGATGTTGCCGTTGCGTCTGGGCACGTAGCCGATGGCGGCGCCGGAGCGTTTCGCTTGAAGACCGCCGTTGATGATTTCCGTGTCGAACTCGTCGTCGCTGTCGATCTCCTCCACGACCCCGGTCCGGATGCCCAGGATCTCGAGCATGCGCGCTGTCGTGCCGCCGAATATAATGACAGTGAGCACGACCACGACCAGCACGGTGGCTCGCAGAGGGTAGGCGTTCTCGCCGGTGAGGAGAGCAGCCAGCGCCACGCCGACTGCCCCTCGCAGACCGGCCCAGAACAGCATTGCCTGATAGTTGTATGGAAGCTCGTCTCCGACCTCGAGCCCGCGTCTCGCAGCGCGATACCGAATGAACCAGTTAATGGCCTTAGATAAGGGGAACACGGCGACCCACCGCGCGGCGCAAACGGCGAGAATGGTTACAATGATGAGCGGAGGCTCAAAGGAGAGCGCGTTGTCGGTGAAGAGGGCCAAGCCCAGATAAATGAAGATGAAGTTTTCGGATAATTGCGAGATGACCTGAAAGATGTACTTCGTCGTGAGCTGGGTGCGGCGCGACATGTTGAAATAGGCGTAATGTTTGAGGGTGATGCCACAGAACAGCAGAGACACGATGCCTATCGGAGCGGAGATCAGTTAGAAGCCGAGCGACAAACAACATGATGAGTGTGTTTCAGGCACGGCACGAACCGGACAAGCGTATGCCGTGTGAAAAGAAGTAAGTGGCGTAGGAGATCAAAAAGATGAGACAACTCTCGATCTTGGGGTGACGCCTGAGATAGGTGAACTTGAGCAGCAGGGCGGTGCCGACGCCGACGATGACGCCGATGAGCAGACTGGTGAAGAAGACGAGCAAGAAGATGCCGGTCGCTTCGAAGAAGCTAAGAATGCCGTAGCTCGAGGCTTGCCCCTTGTTGTACTTTTGCGCGGTCTCAAAGATGACGATGGCGATGGCGTCGTTGAGGATGGACTCGCCAAAGATGATGGTGTACAGCTTGGGGTCGACCTTGTACGTGTTGAAGATGGCCAGGATGGTGACGGGATCGGTGGCGGACAAGGTCGCACCAACCGAGATGGCGTCGACAAACGACATCTTGAGGGAGCCGGGGATGAGGGCGAAAACATAGAGGATCAAGCCGATGACCACGGCGGACAAGAAGGTGCCGGCGAAGGCAAAGGTCAGGATGGTGCCGATGTTGCGGAAGAAGTTGGCCTGGTGCAGCTCGTAGCCGGACGAAAGGATGATGGGCGGCAGGAGGAGATTGAAGAAGATCTGGTAGTCGAAGTTGATCAGGTTCCGTATCGAATCGCCCGATGAGACTATGAGGATGAGGCCGACGATCATGCCGGCAAAGATGGAGATGACGGTTTCGTGAATGGCCGTGACTTTTTTGATCTGCAGCAGGTAGCTCGTGAAGAAGGCGGCGATGAGCAGCATGATGGCGATGAAGAGGGTCCAGGCGGCCCAGAACTCTTTCTGTCCCGCATTGTCCTCTGCGGCAGCAAGAAGAGGGAGGAGAGAAGTCAGCAGATTGTATGGATAGAAGAAGGTGTGGTCTTTTTCCCTCAGCTCGCATCATTGGTGTCGGAGAGTGACGAACCATCGCCATCGCTGGCCTCGCGCCCTATACTTGATTGTCAGTGTGTCTCGTCGCGGCGCAGAAGACGATGGAGGAACGTACTCAGCAGACTCATGCCCAGGTTGGCGACTTCTGAAGCCAAGGCCATGACTGCGCAACGACACGGTGGCCTCGGAGCTTGGGGGAGCTCGGACACGAGCCTCACGGCGGGGGAGACGCGACCATGGAAATGATGGCGGGGGCTTGATCTGCGAAGCCGGACGAGAGAGGAACACAGCTGCCGGGATGTTGAGCAGCTCGCGAGACAAGAGGAGAGAGAAGAGAGGGGAGAGAGATGGAAGTGAATTAATGGAACGGAGACGGAGCCTCGATGGTGGGGAATCAATCAGTGTGCGGCTGGGCTGACCTGACCTGACCTGGCCTTGTTACTGCTGCAGCCTTGGTTGAATACGGCAAACGTTGAGACGAATCACGGCCGTCGCGTGTGCGACCATCAACACCCTCGTCTTGTGTCTAGCCGTCCCGCGCCATGGTATCGTTGCATTTGGAGTCGAGGCATGGAGTAGGGGACAACATGATGGAATCAATGTATAGGACTTCAATTGGGAATAAAATGATACCAACCCCAACGTCCAACACGCTTCGTTCCCTCCTGCCTGGCCCCTCCCCCTCTCTCCTCTCTCCTCTCTCCTCTCTCCTCTCCCCGCCTTTTCCACACCACGCCGGGGCTCATGCGAACCCTTCCACCCATCCGTCACGAACCACGACTTGACTCGAGGCGACTCACATGATGCGCACCGCCAACTCGTAGCATCCAGTTCGTCTCTCGACCAGCAACAAGGTGGCGAGCACGCCACGCAGCGACCGCACCTTCTCCTCCAACTCCAGGCGTCCAGATGCGACGATGCAGCGCGCTGGCAAACACATCATCAGCCCGACCCGCATCCAACAGTCCGTTCCCACGCCGATTGCCCCATCAACATCCGCCATTGTCGTCGTCCGAGAGTGAGACGTCTTTCCCGAATTTTCCACAAGGCGCCCTCACTCCCAGCCAGCCCGCGTCTGGCACCCTCCCCCCAGCCGTGCCGTCATGTACCACCTCGCCAAGGGCCTGTATCTCTACGCAACGAGCAAAGAAGGTCCGTTCGCTGGCTCCGTCGCGCCCTTGCCCAAAAACCACTTCTAACCCTCTTTTCTCCTTGCTTGGTAGAATACTCCGTCATCCTCCTCGGTCTCGACAATGCCGGCAAGACCACGTTCCACGAGCAGGTCAAGTCCATGTACCTCCCCAACGCGCCCGAGCCGAAGCTCAAGACGGTCCCGACCGTCGGACAGAACGTGTCCACCATCACACTGCCGGACATGTATTTGAAGCTGTGGGACGTCGGCGGTCAGATGTCGCTGCGCAGCCTCTGGCAGAGCTACTACGCCAGCTGCCACGCCATCGTCTTCATCATTGACAGCACGGATATCGGAGATGGGACCCTGGAGGCCGATAATGGCCGCTTGGACGAGTGCAGACTCGTGCTCGAGGACGTGCTGCAGCATTCGGAAACGGACGGCGTGCCGCTGCTGATTCTCGCCAACAAGCAGGACCGGGAGGATTGCGTCGAGACGATACGTATCAAGGAGGGGCTCGTCAAGAAAGTCATGGAGGGAGACAAGGCCGGGAGTATACGTGATTCGCGCGTCCTGTCCCTGAGTGCCCTGACTGGTGATGGTGTCCGGGAGGCTGTTGATTGGGTCAGGACGCGCGTGCAGTGGAACAAGGAATCAAGACCACCCGTCATGAGGTAACTGAAGAGGTTGACCACCAGCCCTTTGAATGCTTTGCTCATCGTTTGGCTGGGGAGGTCTGTCTTGATGGCCTATGACACATGGGTCTATCTGTGAATTCGAGAACAATCTGTCCGTCTTCTCGCTATTCCCCATTTCTTCTAGCTCTTCCTTTCTTTTCGGTTTGTGCGAGGCGTTGGTTCGGCTGGAACGTGTTTGAGAGGAATCGTGCCATGTCTTTGTGTAGAGCAGCAATAGTCATGCCAGGTGCTCATCACACCCACCTGCGATCCATCACCGTGATTGTAAGTCTTGTCAAATTGGAGGGGGGTATCAAAATGAATCCAATCCCTTCGCCCTTTCCCTTACTTGTCATGTCTTTGTCAGTTTCGAACGCCTTTGTACGCGAACATGAACAAAAGGGACAGCACCATCTCTGTCGATGCTCCACTTCATCTGTCATTCTCCGCCCTCAACTCGGCCATCAATCCGCCCTTATCCCTCCTCTTCCCATCCTCAGCCAGCTTCCTGTCCAACAAGTCCGAAAGGTCCTTGACCTTCTCCAACGCCGTCTGCGCACACTGCACAAACACCAACGCATCCACATCCTGCCCTCCCAGCTTGCTCACCTGACAAATCTCCCCATGCCTGTTCAGACTGAACGTGCAGCTACTCCCCCTCAGCTGCTCCTCCAACCAAGACGCATCCACCAAGACCACATCCCCCCCCTCCCCGAAGAAGCTAAACGTCACGCACAACGGAGAATGCAACCAGCTCAGCGGCACAGGCTCCCTCTCCGCGGCCGTGTACACCGTCACCGTCTCCCCCTGCATGGCGCTGTCGGGCTTGCGGAAGTGTCGCAGCGCCGCCACCACCGCCAAGCACGACACGTCGATAAGGTTGCCGTCATGCGAGAGCACATGGACGTCGACGCGGACGGACCAGCATTTCTGTCCCGCAATGAGACACAGGGACTCGGTGTCGAGCGCGCCGGATCGTCGGATCGTCTTCTCCAGTGTGCGGGATAGGAGGACCTCTTGCTCCGTTGGGCGGCTGACTTCGAATGAGGGCGCCGTCATGGGGCTGAGCTCTGATGAGATGGTGAAGATGCCGTCGAAGGGACGGTCGGAGAAGGGGACGGTGACCTCTGCTGAGGTCTTGGCTAGGACTCTGCGTGCTGTTAGTTTTGGGTTTTGAGGCCATGTCTCAAGAGGCTGTGAAGATGAGATTGACGAGGAGCATATCATGTGCTCCGTCTCTTTTCTTGGTTTTTTTTTTCCCTCTCTTTGCCTTGTTGTACCCGTTCAGCCATTGCAGAACGACCGCTCATTGCCTAAAAAATAAAGCCCCTGGGAATTCATTACCTGGTCTTCCCGCATTGCACATCTGCAATACCATACTCATCTCCAAAACTGAGCTGCACAGGCCGAAACTGGTCAAATTTGCGATTATCTAACCGCAGGCCCTCCTCAAGGGCTTTAGTAACGAACAACTTCTCATTGAGGGAAGGCTCCGCATCTCGAGGCATCACGTCGATGGGCAAAGGTCCAAATACAAAAAAAAATGCGTTGGAGTGAGTGTGCTCCTCGGGCCGATTTATGCGCGTTCTTATAAACACCCCACACAGTCTTTGGCTCATCGACAAAAGTGACGTGGGGGTGTTGAGAATATTCTGCCGGGCGGTGATGACGACTTGGCACATTCGACTTACACGACTCGATGATGGGTTGCTCGCATCCCGATTCTGGCATGCGTAAATGACATACATGGTAAATATGTATGTACATAGTATGTACGATGATTGCTGATATCGGCAGGGAGATCCTATATCAGTCATACGACAGGGGAGAGGATCGAAGTGGACCTCTTATTCATACTTTCAATTCATCAGCTGGCCAAGCATACTCGAGTCGCAGCAAAGCGCTGTTTTGAGTCAAAGCTGGGATCCAGGCTGTGCTACAACATTCTTGATTCGCCAAACCAATCATTTCCTGCCCTCTGACGCCTAGCTCTGAAGCAAAAGTCTTACGATGTTATGATAGTCCCCAGAGCACTGTGTCTTTTGGTCTTTGTCTCTCTTTCTCTCATCATCATTTGGCAGGCTGGCCCGAAGCTACTCATTGTATTCTCCTTGTTCCTGGCCACCCTGTATCTCGGCCAGAGAGGAGCATGCACTCACGAAATGCAAGTGTATTGCTATAAAGCCAGCTGTCTCCATACTTTAGGACCTCGCGACGGATCCCCCGTTCAACGTCAACCCTTTGCAAAGATGAACATGTACGCTTTCCAGTGAACTCGCTTCAGTCGTGCAACGCAACCGATCCTGCATGACCAACAGGTGCATACGTCGGTAAAGTCGCGTGCAAAGGGACGCTCGGAATCGAAGTCGCCACGTCAGGCCCAGCATCCTGTGTGTGATGTCGCTCGCTTGCGTCCGTGGGCGATGAAGCAGCTGGAAGCTTGACAAAGCATAAGGCCGCTGCCGCGATGGCAAGATGGGCGCTCATAGCTAGGAAGGGCAGACCTGCCCAGATGCCTCCCATTTTCATGCCAGCTGAGAACAGCCAAGCCAAAGCAGGAGCCGCGACCATTAATCCCACTGTTTCCGTGATTCCAATCACTGTTTGCAGTTTGGAACCATTCAGTGGACTGACATGAGAAGTAGCCAAGGATCGACAGAGAGCCGGGAAGGCGGCGCCCAGTGTCTTGACTGTGAGACCGATGATGACGATTGGCATGCTCGGACCGGCTATCAGAAGAAATCCTATTGCGAGCGCTGCTGCAGATAGACAGGCGAGCAGTCGGTCCTTGGCACCAGCAGAGTATCCTCTGCCCAGTGTGCCTGACATGAGAAGCTTCGACACGCCGGGGATCACGACAAGGACGACCAGGATGTTGACCATGCCTTTGATGGAAAGGAGATAGCCGGCTGCAGCCAAGGACCACTGAAATCGCCTGCTGACGTATTGAGCGAGTAGCGTGCTCGTGGCCAGGGCGACTGCGAAGGGACAAAGAAAAGCGAACAGAATGGCCCTCAGAGATGGCTGCTCGAGCACACCCATAGCATCGGCGATTTGAGACGTGAAGTTCTTGGTGCAGTGCGAGGCAATACCCAAAAGAGATTTGCTGGTGTGTGGTTCCCGTTGCGATTCTCGTTCTTCGGCGGGCAACGTTTCCGGGATGAAGAACAAAATACTCATGCTCAAGAAAGAGATGGTGATGCTCAGCGCGACTGGTGCCCACGCCGACATGGCGTCCATCAGCGATGATGCAGCCAGGGGAGCCAGCATCTCGCCCATCAAAAATCCCACCGTCATGGTCAAAAAGGCCGATGCTCTGTCAGGTGAATACCAAATCAGGTCAGCGATGGGCCGCATATTGAGTGCCAAGGCGGGGAAAAGAGGCTGTTGGAAACCAACCTATCCGCTTCGCTGGCCACATCGGCCGCGACGGCGTATACGGTGGCTATAAAAACGGTGCCTCCACCACCCACGACAAGAAGCGCCGGCGACACCAGGACGGCATATATAGACACGCGCTGTCCTAAGGCCAAAACAGCAGCAACCCAAGCGGCGGCCAGGACAACACCTGCGAGCGACAGCCACAGAACCGGCTTGCGACCTCTTCTGCATTGGAAGTAGTCAGAGGAGCTGCGTTGTGAGAATGGACTTGAGCAGCGGTAGAGAAGGGAACAGGTGGCACGTGCTTGTCCTGGAAGGATCGTACTTGTCTGCATATGCGCCATACGGAAACGCGACGAAGAGTCCTTGATGAGGGACGAGGGACAGAAGAGATCATCAGCTCATGAGTGGGCGTGTGTACTGGATCAAGTCCAAGCGTACCTACTGCGGCCTCCATCATGGCCAACCACCCATTGAGATATACCAACTTGGACTGTACTGCCTCAATCTTGCACCGGGCCTCATCGATGTCGCCCTCGGACACGTGAGCATAGTGGCGGCGACAGATGCTATCTTCCAGCAGTCTTGTCAGTGGCACCTCGGCGACAGTGCCGGCGAAAACAATGCTGAAGATGAGGAGCGAGAGGAGGCGGTAGATGGTTCGCGCCTGTCTGGTGGACAGGCAGGGAACGGATCGAAGAGATGGGCTCCGGTGGCTCTGCGTGGTCAGCAGCGGCGTGTTTTCTTCCACCGGAGCGACGACGCGACGACGGGCGGACTGGCCATGTCGGGATCTTGAGTGGGCAAGCGGATCGGGATCACGCGCATTCTTATACCATCAGGCAGAGATGGAATGCAGGATGCGATGCGCATGAAAGTTGCATGCCTTATCAGCCTGTGCCTTGGCGGCGTGCCACTCGGCCAGAACACTGATGCTCCGGCACACGGGCCAAAGACCAGCAATGCTTTGCCCCGTCCACGTCACTGGCATTGCCGGGTGTGCACTTTCGTCCGCCCAAGATCCGGATAGCGAGACAAACGATGGAATAAGCAGGATGGAGAGGGTCGACGGGTTTCATGTGCCCTTTCCCCTGCATTTTCCAGGGAAATGCAAGCTGACTGCAGTCTTCATCTTCTCCGAGGCTCCGACTCGTAAGCTGGCTGACGACTGCAAGGGAGGCGGAAGATGGTAGTACTCGGTATAGTCGACATCTCTTGATCAAGATCCAGAGCGGTTCGGCCCGTGCGGAAAAAGATGCCAAATTGCGCGTGCGAGGGGCGCAAGTAAGGTTCTGGTCCCGCTTCGTTTTGGGGGGGATTTTGCCTCGAGTCCGTCGTTCCAACGAGTCGCCACGGCCACGGCCTTTCCGTATCATGTCAGGGCGGCTTGGCACAGTAAGAAGGCCGGCCCCAATGGAGTTCCCTTGGTGTTGTTTTCACTGTCAACGCAGGGGCAGCCCCTAAGAGCACGTTTCTTGCCGGTCAATCGTCATGCAGTTGATGGTAGCAAACGGACAGGTGCGCTGGCAGATGGCCCGCTGCCCCTCCTGAACGACGCCCGCGTCAAGGCAGGCACACGTCCAGGCAGGCACGCGCCTTCCCCGCCAGAATCAGTGGCTTTTTCTTTCTCCCTTTCTCCCTTTCCTCTTTCTCCTTTTGTTCATTTTTTTCTTGGCAAACTCAACCTCGAATCGCCCACCATGCTATCGCAAGCTCTCCTGCATCCATGCGGGGAGCGGCCTGAGGTGTGGTCTTACACCCGAAGGCGGGCCCACGAACAGCCTCTCTGCGGATCGCACAAAAACATCAATGATTGATCGGTCGCGGTAAAAGCAGCACTGTGAAGTCTGAGGCATAAGACGGAGCCCAAACGCGTCAGAAAGGCCAGTTGGCCACGCCAATTTCTGACAAGATAACACCACGCAGAATACGTGTCGCATCAGTCAGCAGATTGAGTACTTAATGATTATCCATGAAAGGCCGGCCGCCATTTCTGGTGCTACGAGATTTGTCCGTACTTCGGTACTTATTTATGGCTCTCCCCGCGCCTTACCGTCCCCTCTTCATGTCGCCTCGATTCTACCTCAGACTTGTTCTTTGTTCGAGCCTTGCCATGTCTGCCGAGCCACCCCGCGGGAGGACGGCTGTTTTGATACGTGGCCCGTCAAGTGCCGTACACGGCAAGACGGACAACTCGACAAGCCAGACGCATCTGCCCAATTGGTAAGCAAGGAATGTAAGAACCGGGTAAATGGGGGGCCAGCTCATGGACCATGCAGGTTCGGAGCGTGCGTCTAGACTGGCCAAATGATGGCTATTGTTGTCGCAGTGTGATCGGAGGAACAGCTGGCTATCGAAAGGCCGCATGGCCCGCCAACAATCGCAATCACATCATCGAGCGTCTGAGCGGACACGCAACGTGTTCGGTCGCCGAAGTGACCGGGATCTAGAGATCCGTACGGAGTGCATGTACACGTATGCCACCTACAGATGTAACCCTGTTGGACACCAGACCTTATGAACTTGGAGCCAGCAATCCCGGGTCGGAGAGAGCCCTTGTCAGCGAAGAGAGATAGCCACGGTTCAAAATGAGCGCACCAACCGCATGGTCTTGCATCAGAAACCGGGGGGGATCGTGCTGACGCTGCGCCACCTCGACATTGGCGGGCGAGTGTGGTATCTTGATGTGTCAGAAAATATATAACGAGATTCCCATCCTTATGATGCAGCTGTCAAACGTCTCTTCGTTGGGTTGCACCCCAGTCGTCGGCTTCTAGATTCCCCGGCAGTGTCCCAAAGACGCAATGTTCTCGGCAAAGCCTAGAGTGGCATTGGTGACGTCGGTCGTCGTCGCCGTCATCGCCATTTTCTTTTCCATGGCACCGACCGAGGGCAGCGAGCCCGCTCACGTCTTGGGACGAAACAACACGGTGCTCTTCATTGCCGGCGGCGCCAGTGGCCTGTCCAACATCCACGTAGCTGCTAGCTATGGACTACAGGAACACGCACCCCATGTTAGAGTTCACTACGCATCCTTTGCCGGCAGGCAGGAAAAGGTGTCTCGTGTGTCTTCCATGGCCATTGACAGATTTCCCGCCGCGAGCCCGATTTCCTGGCACGAGCTACCCGGACCAGACTATATCACTGCCTTGTACGGCCACATCGGCAACGTATCTGGCCTAATAGTCCCTCCTGGGCTCAAGGGAATCAAGCGTACGGCCGAGATGATGGCCCCCATTCTAGATCCATTTGAGAAGGACCACTATCTCCAACTCTACCGACGTATTCGGGATCTGATCGACCAAATCGATCCGGCAGTCGTCGTGCTCGACATGCTGCTACGTGTAGCCCTCGACGCTACCCGCGACTCGAACCGCACTTATGTCATGTTGTCCCCAAATGCGCTGATTGACTCCGTCGCTGCGGTCCAGCCACGGGGCAAGGCGTTGTGGAAATACCCGAGGTGCGTATCTATTTACATCAGCAGACGAGGTCGCGTCGGGCACTCTGACACATATGCTGACACGAGCTTCAGATCAGGATCCGGCATTGCGTACCCAGTTCCTTGGAAGTTGATTCCGGCCAACGTGTACATGCAATTCCGTGTCATTATCGCCTTAATCTTTGACAGCGAAGAGAGGACGAAGCGAGCATACCTTCAATCCCAGGGCATCCAGCACCACGATTCCTTCTTCACCATCAAGAACATGCCGTGGATAAGCATGACGATTCCCGAAGCTGGGGTTCCAATAGTCGTACGCGACGGGATTACAGAATGCGGGCCCGTCGTTCTCGATGTTGCAAATGAGATCGATGAGAACCAGGAGCTGTACCACTGGCTCGAGGGCGGGCCGACTGTCCTCATCAATCTGGGAAGTCTGATGAAATACGACGAGGCGAGAGCCAAAATCATGGTGCGCACCATCCAGCTGTTGCTGCAGTCAACCGACGTCCGGGTCCTTTGGAAGTTCGCCCGGCTGGGACACTACGGCGATGAGTTTTTGCAACCGCTGCAGCAGTTCAGAGACAACGGCCGCCTTCGTTTCAGCTACTGGCTCGAGGTTGAGCCCGCGGCTCTTCTGCATTCCGGGCAGGTAGTCCTCGCCGTGCACCACGGGGGAGCGAACAGCTTTTACGAAGCCATATAGTCAGTATTGCCTCAGGAAACCCGCTTCTACAAAATAAGAAGACTGACAGCGAATAGCGCCGGCGTTCCGCAAGTCGTTCTGCCTCTTTGGCTCGACTGTTATAATTACGCACAACTGGCAGAGTATCTCGGCGTGGGCATCTGGCCTGGCAAGGACACTGCGCCGTCTTGGGACGCGGTCACGCTCAGCCAAGGATTGAAGACAGCACTTGAGGATGCCAAGCTGGGCCAAAATGCAAGACGAATCGCGAATGCGTCGCGTAACTACGGCGGCCGCGCTCTGGCAGCTGGTGTCATCTCAGGCATGGCCGCACAAGGGCACGGCCAGCCTCAACCATAGAGTATGGGTCCTCGGCGGCACACGAGGGGGGACATGGGGCGGGAGATGGATATACTTCAGGCCTCAGGGGAAGGGGGGGGAGCTTCATGAGACAGATGGTCCCTTTGAGTCTTAAAGTCTCGCTTGCATCGTCTTATACGGCAATACGAAGCCACGACCTGCTAGCTGATGACTGCCTCAAGGTATCAATATATATGTGCAATATATACGTTCAATGCCCCGCCCCTGGCGCAATACATCCCTGACAGATCGTGAATTGCGACCCGAGGGGCACAGACACAATGTGAATTGTGGCCAGCAGCAGCTACACGTGTGACTCCCCTGTTGCTTGCGAGCACCCGTCTAGTACATCCAACAGGTGATGACAGCAGTTTACCCGTCCACTATTCTGAGTGCCATGGGAGTTACTACGAATTCCAGAGAGTTTGACCGACTCTGGGCGTAGAACGGTGTGACATCGTTTCCTGATCATATTGGCCGCCCCCATTCAGCAATGGCTGATAGGACTTGGCTATTCATCACCACTGGACTGCATGGGCGTCGTCGAAAGATTCTCACGAAATATGAGATGTCCGGAGTATGGATAATCATCTCGCCAAATCCATACATAAAAGTATATACTTGACGTATATAAAGTATGCACGTACATAAACACGAGTGAGCCTCAGCCAGGCTCCTGCGTTGCTTGGCAGCCATGCCCTTCCTGTGTCGATTCAACAACATGACCTCTGCTTGCCCCCTTCGGCCACTGCGGTCGCTACTCACCAGCTGAGTACTATTTTCTGGGTCATTCGGGGTAACGCAGTCTCTACTTCTCCAAGTGGCCTGTTATGGATCATTTCAGGTGACGTCTAAGTGAGTGATCCGCCGCCGCTCACGCATCTGTCCGTGAGAGGGGGCAGCCCTGCTTTTACAACATTGAGGGAACTCCCAAGGAGCTCGTCGAGCGCATGATCGCCTTCATGTATCGCGGCGGTTATTATGACGACGAGTCGCCGATGAACCGCCATCATCAGCGCAGACCGCGAAAGGCGTGCGCAGTCTCAACTTCACAGAACCTACTCTACTCTCTCGGCGAAATGACCGAGGTCAGCTGTGGATAAGTCGTGCCAACCGCCAAATGTCATGGTGTCGAGTTGGCGAATCCTGCAGACAAGTTGCGGACTTCTGTGTCGTGGCAGAAACCTTGGCCACGTTTTGTGTACCACGCAGACCTTGAATGTAAAAGAATTGATGTTCATCATCGATCAATATCTTGGAGGAAGTTGACGGCTCATGGCGCATCGAGACATCAGCAGCCGCCAGCCGCCGGTCATCTTCCAGTTGAAGTCACAGGGAGTGGTCACGCCATCCCATGTCGTCAAGTCAGCAACGTTGCCTCCTGAGTCGCTCTCGTCATCAACAATCAACCGGAGACAGGAAGTCATGGGTCTTCTTATTGACATTCTAAAGCTTATCTTGGCTATGCCTTGTGACTTTGCTGGTACTTTTTCTCGTCTGTCGTTATTGCAAGCGGCAACCATTCCCCATCATGGGCACCATCAGTCAGATTCTGGTTCAGTGCTGCGAAAATGCCATTCTTTGTTGGCCCTGGCTCAAGGGGCAGCCCGCACAGGCTCTCATGTCATGGAGTGCAAGCACCGACTGGCGGCACTCCTCATGCACTTGACTTTCCCAGATAACCTCCAAAGCTTCGATGTTCTCATGACCAATTCGTCCGGTTGCGATACAAAGTCGTCCACATCATTCAGTGGAAACGCTTTTCACGTAAGGGCCAGTGCTTTTGGCTTCGTCGAGGAGCTGACGATCCTAAGTTGGACCGAAATGCAAGACGAATTGCGAATGCGTCGTCGCGTAATCACAGCGGCCGTCCTGAGCGGTCGAATCGGCGCGAGCGCGAGCGCACAAAACTATGATACATCAACTTCGTTGTTCGTGACAGGTTTCCTTGTCCAGCATCCGGATGGCTCGCGCCATTCGTCGACACGGCATGATTGAGAGACATGACGTAGGTCTGTGTTCATAACTTAGGAAAAGCACGTTCCAATACGTAATTTGAATATCAGCGAGGCTCGCCGTTGCTTTCGAAATATGGATCTATACTAAACGGATTCTTATCTTGCAATTTGAGGAAAAGGAGGTACTTTTTGTCTACTGCGACAGGCCAGGTTCTGCTTTTCATCGCGGTGCAAGCACTGCCGTTGACGAGAAACTTCCCATTTCAGAAATCTCGCTCAAAAAAACGGGATCCATGCACATAGTTTCAGGCACTCAGTCGACAGTTGGATTGACGGGCAAAAGAATTGCCCCGTGAGTGAAAGATGATTTATCTCGGAAGTGCGGCCATCGGGAGTCGAACCCGAGTCGGCTGAATGGAAATCAGCCATGCTAACCGTTACACCATGGCCGCGTGTCCAGGACCTGTGCTATGTTCAAGACAAACAATGCCTTATAGATGCTTTGTTGATGAACATCGAGAGAACCATGCATGCACACTGTGATCATGATCCCGCGGTTCAAGTGTGATGATGAAAAAATGAATGGGGTATAGTTCTTCAAGTCATCGACCGTTGGCCGTTCCCATCAGTCAATAACTGCGGCCGCGCTGCCACCAACAAAAATAAGACAAAGTTACGACCATGGTCGGCGCCCCCACCCCTCGTTCTTTGAACGGGATTGTACGGAGTTCCGGAGTTGTACGTACCTCGCGCGTCAACCAACACTCATCCGTCAAGCTAAAGCGGGGTTGGAAGCTTGCCGGCTGACCATGCCGTAGGATTATTAATTACTTTTTGCCGCGAACCGTCACGTCATTGGAGGTGAGCTGGCGACCACAGCTGAGACGGACCTATTTACACATGGTAAACCATCCGGGTATAAAACCATCAGTGTTGCCGCAGCCCACTCCGTCCAGCCCGTTCAAGCTCCAGAGCTCCAGCATCTCATCGTCCCATTTGTCCTCCACAAGCTAGCTGAATACTCTGACAACATGGCCAAGAAGATTCTCGTCGTCCTGACCAGCGCTGACAAGATTGTCAAGCTGGACAAGCCTACAGGCTGGTACCTGGTACGTGACTCGAGCACATTGCCTCACCACTCTTGTGAACTTCCACTGCGTTGGGCATTGTTCGGACTACCAAGGGGATGTCAAGGGGGTACCAATGGGAGCTCATTATTAGAAGCGGATGAGCCGAGCTGACCTGGACACAAACAGCCCGAGCTCTCTCATCCCTACGACGTCCTGGCTCCCAAGGCCGAGCTCGTCATCGCATCTCCCAAAGGCGGCGCAGCTCCATTGGACCCGAGCTCCATCGAATTCTCCAAGTCGGACGAGTCGGCCATCAACTTCCTGAACAACTTCAAGCATGTGTGGGAATCTACCAAGCCCCTCAAATCATTTGTCGGGAAATCTGGCGACTTTGACGCCATATTTTTCCCTGGTGGTCACGGTCCCATGTACGACCTCGCCACCGATCCTGATTCCATCAAATTAGTCGAAGAGTTTCACGGCGCGGGCAAGCCCGTCGCCGCCGTGTGCCATGGTGTTATTGCTCTGCGTGACGCCAAGATCAACGGCCAGCCACTGCTCAAAGGCAAGAAAGTGACAGGCTTCACCAACGTCGAGGAGGACCAGGTGCAGCTGAGTGCCGCAATGCCGTTTCTGTTGGAGGACGAGCTCAAAAAGACGGGCGCTCATTTTGAGGCTGCTGCGGAGCCTTGGGGAGAGAAGGTGGTCGTGGACGGCTTGATCATCACAGGGCAGAACCCTGCCTCTGCCAAGGGCGTGGGCGAGGCTCTCGCGTCGGCCATCAGTGCCTAGTCGAACACGGCGTTCTGCGATACGGTTCTGTACATATGTACACGTGGGACAAAAGTCGTTGTGTCATGCATTTCAGCTTCTCCTTGACGAACGCGTCTTGCTTGCGCTGTTTCCGTAGACTGGCAGACTAGGGAACTTTCTTGATACCAAAGGTGCACGTCCTCTGTTGCCCTTGTGCAGTGGCCATGTGCGCTGAGGTCATGAACTGGGCTGCTCCATGATGCGCACGCATGCGGTGGTGTAGTGCACCGTATCAAGCATTGAAAAGGGCGCTCCCAACTGGTCGCTCAAGCAATTTTTTGTTTTGCGGCTCGTAACGTGGGATCACCTGAATTGTCAGTCAGACTCGGCGTCCTCAGACTGCGTCGCCGTAGCGCCAACCATCCCAGCTTGGAGATTCTGTGCCGCTGGCTGCGTGGCTGCGTGGCTGAGCCTACCGCTGCCAACTCTTTTTAAGGTTTTTTTTATTTCGCGTCGTCGATTTTTTTTTTCTCCAAGTACAGATGTGTCCTGAAAGCTTATCCATGTAAACAAACAGAAAAGGTGATTCGGAGCAGACATTTAAAAAGAGAGGACCTGTGCGGCCTGGTTCTCAAGTCTGGCAAAGCAAAGCGGAGCCAGCCTTTCCTCGTGCGCGCCCGCACCGCACAGCCTTTCTCTCTTCTGTTCCACCACACCACCACCCCCGTCGCCCGTCTCTGGTCGCGGGCTTCACAACATGGCGAGCGATGCGAGCAAGCCCAGACCCAAGCTGCTTTGGAACTCGGATAATGTCAAGGATGTGGCTGAATCCATCGGCATCAGCTCACTCAACGACGAGGCCCTTAAGGCGCTCACGCAGGATGTCGAATACCGCATCGGCCAGGTCATTATCGAAGCTCTGCGTCTGATGCGCGCCGCGCGCAGGACGACTCTGACAGTCAACGATGTCTCCCTGGCACTCAAAGTACTCGATGTCGAGCCGCTCTACGGGTACGACTCGACCCGACCGCTGCGATACGGCGAGGCGAGCATGGGACCCGGCCAGCCACTGTTCTACATCGAAGACGAGGAGGTGGACTTTGAGAAGCTCATCAACGCGCCGCTGCCCAAGGTGCCTCGCGACATGAATTTCACGGCACACTGGCTCGCCATCGAGGGCGTCCAGCCGTCCATTCCCCAGAACCCCACGACGGCCGAGTCGCGATCACAAGAACTCCTGCCCAAGGGCCCCGGTGCCAATCCTGCCCTCGCCGCCCTCGCCGGCAACGACAACGTCGCCGTCAAGCCGTCCGTCAAACACATCGTGAGCAAAGAGCTCATCCTGTATTTCGACAAGATACAAGCCGCCGTCCTGGACGACAACCCCGACGACGAAGTCGTTCGCCTTCGCCAGGCCGCGCTCGGCTCCGTCCGCGACGACCCGGGCCTGCATCAGCTCGTGCCCTACTTCATGAACTTCATCATGGACCGCGTCACTCATCACCTTGACGACACCTTCACACTCAAGCAGATGATGGAGCTCACGCACGCCCTCATCGAGAACAAGAGCCTCTTTCTCGACCCCTACGCCAGCTCTCTGTCCGCTCCCGCACTCACATGTCTCATGGCACGACGACTCGGTGCCGACGACGGCACAGACGCCATCAGAGACCAGTACGAGCTGCGCCAGCTCGCCGCCTCGCTCGTCGGCCGCATCGCGCGGAAATACTCCGCCTCCAACACCCTGCTACGGCCGAAGCTCACGCGCACCTGCCTCAAATACTTGTTGGATCCCACCAAACCGCCCGCCGTCCTCTACGGAGCCATCTACGGACTCCTGGAAGCCGGCGGCTCCGAGGCCATCCGCGTGCTGGTACTCCGCAATCTCAAAACCTTCGACTCGGCCATTCTGCAGCCGTTGAAGGAGAAATCCGAGGGCAGCGTCGAGTACGAGATGCTGGTTCAGGGCCTCGTGCAGGCCGTCGCCTCGCTAACGCAGCAGGCGGCCCTCACTGCGTCAGCGGCCACTTCTGCCAACGGGGCCAACGGTGCAGCGTCAGAAAATGAATTGGCCGAGATGATTGACTTCATTGGGCCCATTGTCGGGGGCAAGATCTCTGCGGATGGAAATCGCGCCCTGGTGCGCACTATTTTGGATGCCCGCCTTTTGGAATGATTTGTGCTTTATGTAGAGGGACAAGATGGAAGCAGACGGGAAACGGTTGGCGCACTACGGCGTTTGGGCAGTGATATCCAATGCAAAAAGAGACTGGCTCCTCACTTTGAGTTGTCCGAAAGCGTTCGGGGACGTATGGAAATTCTGCAAAGCAGACGGTGGCTTGTCTTTTCACATGACCAGGCCTCATCGACCTTGTGCAAACAAGCAATCGATAGTAAAATCAGTAAAGTTCACACGACTTCACAGTCCACATGCATCGGCCAAAACTATTTTAGTTCCTGCCCGGTCCGAGGTCTAAGCCATCGCCTTCTGGGTGGTTAGTTCATAATACATTGATTAGTAGAGTGAGGTCGCCCATCTCGCCGCATCTCGCCGCATCTCACCGTCTCTTTGCACCATTGCCAAAGGTTTAGAAAATGTCCCCATTCGCTATGCCACGGACACATCTGAACAAGGAAGCATTCATTCGAGAACGAGCCGGGCTTTGCAGCCGCTCGGACGCTGCGATGTTCCTGAAGACCATGTTTCTTGCCAGTGCTCCAAAATCGAGCTCAGTGATATCGACCCGAGTTTGGGTTTCCTCCCATAGCTCCGTTTGTCGACGCGGGAAAGCCACCGTAGCCAAACATACCAACAGATAGCTGGTCTTGTTGGCTTATGACGCCTCCAAGCATATCCCAATCCATACCCATGTCCAAAAGCCCTCCTAGAAATGGATCAACGCCATTGTCTGGCTGCGGCGGAGTCTGCGGCGGCAGTGGCTGCTGGTGCAGCTGTAAGTGTTGCAAAGGCATTTGCTGCTGGAACGATCTAGGCGTCGGGGTCGCCGCGACAAAATCCGAAGAAGCTTGAACCTGGGCCTCCGTCGACCTGCGCGCCAACGGAGTGCTCTCTATGCATTGTGCCGAGGACCTGGATTCATATGACGGCAAAAGATCACGCAGACGCTGAATAAAGGGGGGAGTTTCTAACGGCTGTTGGGCCTGCGAAAACGCGCTCTCACGTAATCTCCAAGCCTTGAGCGTAATGTGAGCCTGTATCGAGTTCTGCTTCTGGGAGATGTCGAAGAGCTCTGCATGAAAGCCGTAGACCCTTTCAATGACAGACCAGGCTCGATCGGCCAGTGAGCCCGTGGCACGTTGGCAGAGCTGCCCGGTCATGACGGTCAAGACATCTGCCTGGAAGTACGATTTGACGAACCAAAGAAAGCCGCATTCGCTCATGGGCTCGTATTGATCTAGTCGTTGCTCGGTGCCCATTACGAAGATCTTGAACAGGTTGTCCTTGAAGCCAAATATTTCTGTACCGTACTCCGGCTGCTCTTGCAAAGGGCGGAGCATGTCGTCTAATCTGCCCATAAAAATATGTCTGATGCTTTTCGCCGCTTTGTGCGCGTTTCCAGCATTAGCATCGATGCATTTGTCTTCCAAAGACTGTAGGGTACGTTGTATCTCCAGAAAGTGCTGTCGAAATTTGGCGAAGACCTCTGTCGGTGTCGAGACGTCTTCGTGTGACTCGATGTCTTGACATTGGCCGAGGATGGCAGCCTCGAACGCAGCGCCGTTATTCTGCTTGTCTGCTTCCCATTTGAACTTGTAAATTTGATTCATCATGAGAACAGACGCCATCTCGGTCGGTCCTTCACGGCTCTGCACCTTCTCGACTGACCCTGGAAAGATGTCTGCATCATTGATGTTCGATGGCGGTTTTGTGTCCCAGTGTAATGGCGCGAGTGATTGATTCAGCCCGGACAGCATGGCATATTTGGAGTCCTGGATGATGATCTGCCACCACAGCCTGCGTCGCATTTCTGTCTCATACGAATCCAGACCAAGGATCTCGCCGTCGCGGTGGTAACCCATTTTTTGGGCAATGCGAACAACCGTGCCCGTGAGCACCCAGGCGGCGTGACAATCGTAACGACCCTGTAAGGAATGCTGACGCAATCGTTAGCGATCGGATGCGCAACCTATCGTGGTTGCAAGCTACTCACCGTCAAGTGGACTAATGCTTGCAGAGCGGTCATGTTGTAATTCTTCAGAAAGTTGAAACGAATCAGCGAGACCTTGGTACCAGCCAGGAACTTCTGGATTGCGGATTCTCTTGGCAGACCGAGAAGTTGGACGGACTCAGTCTCGCTAAGGGAGAGTGCGGCCGTCGCGTATATTGAAAAAATGAGCGCCTGTTGATGATGTGGCAGTCCATTCAAATTTGTTGCTCCATCCATGATCATGGGTTGCACAGCAGGAACATGGACAACCTTGAGCAAGGGATTGACACGATCAAGGAAAAGTTGCCATAGTTTGAATGCGTGGACAGGGTCGGGGACGAAATCTTCGATGTTGGAAATGGATAGATCGCCAGCAAAGAACAAATCGGCGTTGTTGTCCGGTGTCAACTCGTCTGAGCTGAGAATGCTCGAGTCCTCTGGATCTTCTGCCTCGACAATATCTCGCATGGCTTGTAGCTATTCGCGGAAGGACATGAGCTCCTTGTTCATGCTGATCGGAAATAATGTTGGAAAGGAAGAAAGAAAAGGGGATCTGATTTGCAAAGAGGAGCAGTTATGCCAAATGTTGGGCGAGAGAGTCTCACCTCCTCATAAACTGTGGCCCAAATATAACTGTCCATGAAGCGTTCACTGCCATCATCCTTCACCATCCGACATGCTGGTTCGAACTTGGAGGAAATTTTGGTCGCGTGAGACGCCGATTCGAAAGGCTCCAACTTGACGGCCTCGGGCACGACTGGCGTCGAATTCTGTTCTGCAGCTTGTGGAACGGCACCTGGACGGCTGTGGTACTGCTTGATCAGCTCCTCGCATCTCGCCAACCGATCTTGAAGGTCCTGATTCGGGCGTCGTCGTTTTTTCGCCGGAGCGGGTGTGCTTGGAACGCATGTGACATTGGCCTAAATGCTCGCGATATCAATTAGCATGGCGAGATTCGATCTGTCTCGCGATAGCGTGTAATTCCTATGAGAGGGCACCGCGAATTGAGCGACCAGCAATGCCGGCCCGTTCTCGGTCTTCATTTCCAAACCCTCGAGCCTCCCTGTGTGACACAAATGCGAACATACCTTGACGCAGTTGGAACATGGAAAGTTGCGATCGCACTTGATCTTGCGATGCTGGCAGAGAACACAGGCCAGAACCCGAGCGTGCCGCGGCGGCGCTACTTGGGTTGCGGATGCTGGCATGTCGTCTTCGGAGGGTCTCGGGGAGGTTTGCATGCCAGAGGCAAGAGGAATTGTAATAGCGGAGGCAGAATTGACTGGAAGATTTGGCTACCAATGAATGAAGTCGCTGTCGAGGTCGTGCGCGAGGGAGAATGCGAGGCAAGTTGAGTCTTCGAATGGTCGTAACTGCCGATGGGTTCGTGGTACTTCGAAGTCTGAAGCTCACCGATATTTCTAGATTTGGTCAAGCTTTGGTACTTGATCACGCCTGGACGCCTAGCGCCGCAGACTCGACAAACGACAACGGCAGCGCTTCTCGCTAATCAAAAAGAAAAAGGACCAGGAGAATATCGGGCGTCGGTCGGCCGTTAGAACTTCCGCGGCGTTCTTGCTTATTTTGGGTTCAGCGATAACTGGCTCGGGACCCAGGTATGGTGGGTGGGTGGGGTCATTGTCGAAGAAGTGCAGGCAGGGGTCTGGCGGAGTGGCAATGGCTGGGCTGGACGCGCCCCCTCATCCACGTGATAATGGTAAGGAGTAAGAAGTCGGATGTCGTGATTGTACGGAGTTCAGTGGTATCTTCACGTACGGGTACAATCCGCAGGCTTACGCATTCATGATTGGCGCGACCTGGAAGCTATCCTGACGTCTGTTTCATCCGTTGCTCCATCTACAAAAGCTGTTCCTTGGCGGCGCGTTACTCCGGGAGCCTCTCGTGTAAGTACTTGGGTACCTCGACTCTTGACTGAAGTTGCACAAGCACAGGCGGGTGGCTTTAAGTTGCCGAATGTAACGCAGCCAAGCCGTGCGACTTCTTCTGCCATTGTGCTTCATGAACATTTAAGCGGAGAGCTGCCGAATTTTGTCATGGCGTCAGTACATACAAATGACGAATAAGTTGAAGGGACGCATCAGACACACTGCTTCAAGCCGCTCGGCGCCAAAGAGTTGCACTGTGTCAAGTACGGTGGCTCTGCAGAGCGCGGGCGTGCGCCTTGATTGTCAATGACTGGACAGGTCATGTGTACGTTGTAAAGCGCCATGGGCAGTGCCGGATGACTCGGTCAGTGTGCGATCCGGGAACGGTTTGCAAGTGCTTACGAGGGGGCACACATGCCTCACGAAGGGACAAGGACTGCCAAGTCAAGGCGAACCAAGACCATTCGGTTCAACTGTTGGCGAACACCTCATTTCTAGCTTGTGCTGGTTTCTTTTGCCCCCAAGGTCTCGTGAAGATGTGAAAATTTGCCCCAAACTCTGTCGCAGCCTCACTCTCACTTGGCCTCTGGTGGCGTCCAGTAGACAAAAATACTATTGAAAGTGTGGAACGCACAAGAGGCAGTCAACGGCGCGAGGATGCTGGGTCGCATCCTTGTGATGATCGGTCCAATCCCAATGACGAAGACTGAATCCAGGTTTTGATTTGGGGCGGGCGCTGAACGAACAGTATGGTGTATCATTTCACAACTCGCCCCTGGCCGGTGCCGGGCTTGATGCTCCTGGTACACCATTCTTCTTGATGCCGTTTCTGTTCTCGGCGGGGGTGGTGTAAGCATGTTCACATTCAAGACGATGGGAAAATAGACTCTAGGCCCGGACTTGAGGATCGGGACGCCCCTGACTTATCGAGATTCACATCCGCGCCACCTCCACTCATCTCTGTCGGCTTCAAACCATCATTTTCAGCGATGAGCGCCAGCCTCGCCTTTTTCTTCAATGCCTTTTTGTGACCCGTGCTCTTGACATGCCTCGACCACGCTTCCGCTGTCACCAACACGGTATTACAGAGATGGCAGGTCGTCTTCAACGGCGTCTCTTTTGGTGGTGGCTCGATGAAGCCGCTCAGAATCAGTCCCGCCTTCTGTGACATCTCCATCGGTAACAGACGGGCCTGTCCACAGAGGAACTGTTCCGTCAGTCGCACAGCTGGCTGCACGACATTATCGTCGAATTTGGAGATGTCGGTGCTGTCAATCAAGTACAGACTGCTGACTGCTTCCGGCCCTTCGTCCCGCAGCCGTCGCATCTGTTTGAGACGGATCCATTTCGTTTGGTAATTTGCGTATCGCCTCGTTGCAGCCTTCATATCTTCGAGGCCAGCCAGTTCCAACCGTTTCAGAGTCTCCGAATCCCGCCCGGCATCGATAGCCTGCATATACGGCTCGAATTGTCTGTATCCGATTGATTGGAAGATGCCCTTCGACAAGTCCACTGCCTTGCCGCTGCTCTCCATGGATGTCTTCATGTCGTACAACTCGCGAACTTCATTCAAGAGACCGTCGTCGCGCATCTTGTCCACGCGCCTGTTGAGCCTCTCGCACAAGATCTCCCTGTCTGAATGAACCCAAAGGAGGAGCTTTTCCCAGGGCCGGACACTCTCTTTGCCTCGTCCCGCGTCCTTCCTGCGCCGTTCCTGCTCCGCATAGAGCTCTGAGGCCGGCTTTCCCGTATGCAAAAAGATTTCAAGCGATCGCGAGATCTTGCGTCGATCATTAGGGTGCCATCGTTCCGCCATCACAGGGTCACATCTCCGGAGCTCCTCCAAAAGGACCTCGGTGGATTCATCGAGAATGGGAAAAGAATTAGAGTCTTTTTGCTGCTCAACATCATCCAGAATGACGTCTGTGAAAAGCAAGGGATCGGTGTAGTACTGCGTTCCGCCGACGAGAATGGGCAAGTTTCCGCGAGCACGTATCTCCCTAATGACCTTGCTTGCCTCACCCTTGTAGTTCTCCACGTCCCAGGGCGCTTCTGAGAGAGGTATGTGCCCAAGAAGGTGGTGCGTAATGCCTTTCTGCTCCGATCGGGCAATCTTATTTGTGATAATGGGGAGGCCATTGTACAGCTGCATGGCGTCTGAGTTGATGATTTCCCCTTGAAACCGCACAGCCAGCTCAACAGCCAGCTTCACATGATTTCCAAGACGTTAGCCGCATAACTTGATCGAAGAACTGTAACTTTGTTGCGAATCATCTCACGTCTGACTTGCCAGTGCCAGTTGAGCCTAAAACTACTAACAACGGCTCGGCGGGAACTTTGGTGGCTGTCATGATCGACACATTACGCCTGATGGCCCTTTTCAAAAGCTGCAACAGTGGCAAATGGCTTTCATGCCTGGCCCATCGTTTCATTGCAGCAAGTCTCTCTGCAAGGCAAGGTCGGAGTGACCTCGACCAAGTACCTACCTTACTTTACTCAGCCGTGCTTTTCTGTGGGGGGAGGGAGGGAGTTGCGGCTGTCCGACTCCACTCCGCTGAATCCGGCAGGGCTGGGCAGACCACAAAAGTTGAAGGGTCTGCATGGGGTGGAGTTGGATCACGTGTGTGCCGCTGTCAATTTTCGACTGGCCACATCTTCAGAGACCTTGATGCCAGATTGCCGCATCCCATTCACCACCAACCAGTACGCGCCCCCCCGTACACTCAATCCCGCCCTCCTCCCGGGCTCCTTACCAGCTCGTTTCTTTCCCTCTTTTTTTCGTTGCCTCTCTTTGGCTGAAACACTGTTCTGTTGCCCTGTCTGTCAAGTTCTATTACCGCCACGATGAGTTCTCGTAAGTACAAGTCGTGATGTCCGCTTCCCTCGCGCCTCATCGTGCGCCGCACTGCGTCACAGTCCCGATAAAGTTGGAAAACACCGTGATGGGGACTCTGTCGTCGCCATGCGTGTCCAATTGGACTCGAGATAGCCAGTTGCTGATATTTGCGATATCACACAGTCCGGTTTCTCGACCTGGTCAAGCCATTTGTGCCGTTCCTCCCCGAGGTTCAGCAGCCCGAGACCAAGATTCCTTTCAACCAAAAACTGATGTGGACTGCATTGACGCTTCTCATCTTTTTGGTTATGAGTCAGATGCCGCTCTACGGTATCGTCTCGTCGGACAATTCCGACCCTTTGTACTGGCTGCGGATGGTGATGGCAAGCAACAGAGGTACACTTATGGAACTCGGTATCACTCCCATCATCTCGTCCGGCATGGTTTTTCAACTGCTTGCTGGCACTCACATGATTGATGTGAATCTCGACCTCAAGTCCGACCGCGAGCTCTACCAGACCGCTCAGAAGCTTTTTGCATTTATTCTCTCTGCTGGTACTGCCACCGTCTACGTGTTTTCTGGTCTCTACGGCCCGCCTTCCGATCTCGGTGCCGGCATTGTCTTCCTCCTGATCTTGCAGCTCGTCATTGCCGGCATGATTGTCATATTGCTGGATGAGCTACTTCAGAAAGGTTACGGCCTTGGCAGTGGCATCTCCCTGTTCATTGCCACCAACATTTGCGAGTCCATCATGTGGAAGGCCTTCTCTCCCACTACAATCAATACCGGTCGTGGCCCTGAGTTCGAGGGCGCCGTCATCGCCCTTTTTCACCTTCTTATGACCTGGCCTAACAAGCAACGTGCTCTGCAAGAGGCTTTTTACAGACAGAACCTGCCCAACATCATGAATCTGCTGGCCACCATTCTGGTGTTCCTCGCCGTTATCTATCTCCAAGGGTTTCGTGTCGAGATTCCCGTCAAGTCTTCCCGGCAGCGCGGCGCCCGTGGTTCGTACCCTGTGCGCCTGTTCTACACCTCCAATATGCCCATCATGCTGCAGTCCGCCCTGTCTTCCAACGTCTTTCTCATCAGCCAAATGATGCACTCACGATTCGCCGACAATCTTTTGGTCAGACTCTTCGGCGTTTGGGAGGCCAAGGATGGCTCTTCGCAGCTTCATGCCGTGTCCGGCATCGCCTATTACATGTCTCCTCCCTTGAACTTCAAGGACGCCCTCCTGGACCCCATCCACACTGCTGTCTACATCATCTACATGCTCGGCGCCTGTGCTCTCTTCTCCAAGACGTGGATTGAGGTTTCCGGATCTAGCCCCCGGGATGTCGCCAAACAGCTCAAGGACCAAGGTCTTGTCATGGCCGGTCACCGTGATCAGAGCATGTACAAGGAGCTCAAGCGAATCATTCCCACCGCTGCTGCTTTCGGCGGCGCTTGCATTGGTGCCCTTTCCGTGGCCAGCGACCTCATGGGCGCTCTTGGCTCCGGTACTGGAACTCTCCTCGCCGTCACGTAAGTCTTATTCTTGTGCCCAGGCCGAAGAAATGTCGCAAGTTGACTAACATGCGCACTAGAATCATCTACGGTTATTTCGAGATCGCCGCCAAGGAGGGCGATTTATCAGGCATGAAGGGCATGATAATGGGATAATTGCCAGCAATGAAAGGCGAGTCCTTGGTGATCAGGCTGGACCGCGCCGGTCGCCAATTCGGATGTCATCGAACGCGGTTTCTTCCTCGTCACATTTGCAAGCGACGTGTGCTATTTTGTAAATGAAAAGGACGTTGTATTCATCTCAAAAGCAACAACTTAGTGCAGGATCTCATCAATCTGACACAAAGTAACCTATGATTTTCTGTCTATCACGCCCGATTATTGTATCACGGAGGGAAGCGCAAAGCGGCGATCTTTGCAATTGGTCAGCATCCAGGAGAAAAGAAGGCATACGATCGTCCAATTCGTGCATAGCATCAGCGAAACGCTGGCGACTTGTTTGGGGCCCCTGGCTTCTGGGCGGATTCACATAGCGTACCACTTCCAATGCATTGTCTGAATTTGTAAACGAATCAGTGCCTTGTGAAGTCTTCTCATACAACACAATGCCGAAACGTACAAGTCGGCGCTGTAGATGGGAGGGAATGGCTGCCTCATTCCCTTGCCGAGCGTGTCTGTTTTTTCGATTCTGTCTGCACCAAGTGCGTAACACGCCTCCTCTTTCCACAGCATTGGCCACTCTTCCATGATACCATTGCGGCGAGAACTTTTTGGTATGGACTAAGTTGAATTAATGGAGATCGAACTAATATCGACATTTGACAATGCTCAGTCGCAGCACTGTATGATGTTACGCAGACGCAAATAACAAGGCATGAAACCCATGTGTTGCTCCCTGACGAGTCGCTTGCGGAGACCATGTATAACATCACATCACATCGGCGATTAGCCTTTCACCACAAAATGCCGAGCGGTGAAGAGGACGACCCGGGTTGTCGTGGGACTAATTAATGCTGGAAGAAGCTCTTCTGGTTGGCCAAGATACGGCCAAGATACGGAAAAAGCTTTCCCGGACGCAATTGTGACGTAATTATGTACTCCGTACTCCGTAAATGGACATGATATCTCGGCAGGGCTCTGGCGGTCACCCTCCCTCATAGGGGCTTTTCCCAGCATCACCATTGCAAGGGACGGCGAGATGTATAACGTCTCCAAGACCACGCCCCTGACAAACTTACCACGGAACGCAGAAAGCTGTGACCTGAGACAATCCTTGTACAAGCAGCTTGCACATGGATGGATATTCCTGAATGAGTATGTCTCCACACTCGTTGCCGGCCGTTCAGCGAAGACGGGAAAGGCCAGTGCAACCCGCAGCGCCGTCGAAATGGCATCCTGCGGGTTCGCCCGAATTGTGGATGCGCTCGACCGTTTGAGCGTTTGTCGCCCTTTGCCTTGCGGCGTTAGTAATTGCTTGAAACTTGTAGGTTGGACTGTGCTGTGCATGTCTGCAAACAGGGGAAACGCGTGGCACAATCGGGGCACCGGATCTGCTTCTCCTGTGGCCAGTGCGTGTGACGGGTGTGTACTTACGGATTGGACAAGGTGATGCGAGAACGAAATGCAGCGGACCTCTGGCAATCCATCACTGGGAGGGAGTGACGAGGCAAGGCATAATCAAGTACCCTATGCTGGGCCGTGGCCAATTTGCGGAGTAACCATTGAAAATGTACCGAGTAGCTAAATTTGATCTCTGTTTGTAGCCCTATTCAGAACGGACTGAAATGTTTCCTTTCTTGCCCATGCTAATCACGAACTGCGGATTGAGGCTGTGACAGCGATGTTCCCCCGTCCAGTTCTCTACATCTTGGAGGATCAGTCTGACATCGAGCAGAGAGGATTGCCGCGAGCGAATGCGTCATAGTCAATGCACGATCGCCATGCGGCGACCGCCAGTTTGACCCGTTGATCTGGATTTCGCACCTCGTGGCTGGATGATGATGCGTTGACGCATCTTCTCCACAATTGTTTTTGCGACAAAAGCACCAAGCGTGCGTGTATAATTTATTGCTTCGACAAGTCAAGCACTCGAGCACACCCGTGGTCCCCTCTCATGACAGGGGATTTCACCGTCGACTGTGACATCATGATCTATTGCACTCGAGGCCAGGGAATGAAAGGCCCAACAGCAATGTCCATTGGTCCCAGCTAATCGGTTGTCTGCGTTGGGTAAATGCCCAATGCATGGCGCTCCAAAATCTTAATCGAGAGATCCAGTATCCTTCCTGCACGGGCCGATATGCAGGATGGTGGAGACCTCTTCAATCAATAAGTCCGGATCTTGCAGAAAGCCGACAGCGCAGCAGGCAGGAGGGTGGTGCCTGATCGCGCACAGTCGGTCCTCGCGACTAACCCTGACTTCAATTGTGAGAAATGCTCTCCATGGCTTGCATTGCTGTGCGTTCCAAACCACAATAGCAGTTGCTTGCTCGCTGACTCGTCCGGGACCTCATTGCACGTTGTGGGCGCCGAACCTTGACGGACCCATCTTATTCCCAACCAAAACAACCGATACGAGAACCATTTTCACGGACCCGCTCTTAACGCATTTTGCTCGGTCTGACCCCTGTTCCGTCCAGTCCGACGCTCAACCGGCGCAAGCTTATCGAGTGAGTTCTGATAGATAGAGAAAGAGCCTCCCTGGCCCGGTCTGGCCTGCCTGGCCCGGTCGTTTCCTGCATTCTTCCCACTGAAACATCATCACCGTCTGGCCAGAACCTCGTTCCTGACCGCCAGCGACCCTCGTCAACCACTGCACCATCCGGACACGGCGCCGCTGCGCCATCTGGTCCGCTTGCTTGCCGATTTACTCAGAGTCGAAGCCGCCGCCGACGGCAGTCCCTCTCGCGACCCGGTTGCCATCTTCCAACCATGAGCTTCGACTCATGTCCATGGCCAGTATGGGAGGTAGACGACCTCTCCAGGTGCTTTCAGCAAGAGTACGTGTTCCAATGTTTGTTTGACTCTGACCTGGTTGGGGAGAGCGAGAAAAACACTCGGCGCAAACTAATCATCGTCATGCCGCAGCTATCTCAAGACCCTGTTTCCGATCATCGTCCTCGCCGTGTCATTTTTGCGCCTCGCCTGGAGCAATTGCATTCGCATTCTCATTAAATCCGGCAAATCAAAGGGTTACAGGCCCATCACGACTGATCACACCACCCTGCCTCCCATCGCCGCTGTCGACGACCTTTCCGATGACGTCGACAGTCAGGACGATGCATCTCTCGAGATACCCGCCAGTCGTCTGGCCCTTGTCAAGACCATCAGTCGGGGCTCTATCGTGGAGACCGACACACCTCATGCGCAGCGTGCGTCTCAGGTCATTGAGGAGCTCGCCATCGTCGCCCTGATAGTCATCAATATAATCGCCTTGATCAACAAAGTGTATGGCGTACTTGGACGCTTTGCCGCCATTGCTGGTCTTACCACCTGGGTCTATGCCCTTGTTCTGACTTCGTTGCGATTGCTTCTGGGGGGCACAAGATGGCCGCATTTGTGGAATCACACTGCTGCCATCTATGCTCTGAACTGGGTCTTCAACATCTTTGTCTTTCGATCTGCCATCATTCATCCCGCCTCTCAACTTGCTCAGGTTCTCATCTGCACCGAATTCGCGCTCGTCAGTCTCCTGTTCCTGTTGGCTGCGACCACTAGAAAAGGAAACAAGACCGTCTTGCTGGAATGGGAAGACGGAGTTGAACCCTCGCGTGAACCCCTTGCCAGTCTACTCTCTCTCGCGACATTTGCTTGGGTGGATGCAATTGTCTATAAAGGCTGGCGCAAGACTATGGAAATGGACGACGTCTGGAATTTGATGCCCAAAGACAAGGCTGCCGCCGTCATCGCTGACTACCGGCAGATGAAGAGGACCGGTGCGTTGGCCTGGCACATGCTGAAATACTTCAAGGGCATGCTGCTCTTTCAATGCGTCATGGCCGTCCTCTCGGGTCTCTTCACTTTCGCGCCGACCTTACTGTTGAAGGCTATCCTCCAGTATGTCGAGCAACCCAATACCGCGCCGTTGAACGTCCTATGGCTCTACGTCATAGGCCTGCCGGTCTTGGATACCATCCGATCATTTGCCGACGGAATGGCTTTGTGGACAGGTCGAAAGGTCTGTGTCAAGTTGCGTGCAATCATCATCGGCGACATTTACGCCAAGGCACTGCGTCGGAAAGCCGCCGCCGGTAAGGACAAGGTTCTCCTGAGTGACAAATCCGCCAAGTCCAAGACCACGGACGGTGCTTCGGCAAGCAGGGGCATTTTCGCCAAGATCAAAGCCGCGCTGAGGCTCGAGAAACGTGATGAGCGAAAGGGCAATCCGTCGAGCGATGCCGAGTCGGCAAACAGCGCGGGCGGCGTTGCCAAACCGGCAGAGGATGACGATCAGGCTAATTTGGGCACCATCATCAATCTCATGTCCGTTGACAGCTTCAAGATCGCCGAAGTCACGGCCTACCTACATTTTCTGTTCGCCGCTGCCCCCACGCAGCTCATCATATCTGTCGTTCTTCTCTGGCAAGTGATGGGATTGAGTGCCATTCCCGGGCTAGTCGTCATGGTTTTCCTCTTGCCGGTCAACTATTTTCTCGCCAAGGGCTTCAACGTCACATCGAAGAACATCATGGCCGCCACTGATAAGCGGATCAACGTGACCAATGAGGTGCTGCAAAACATCCGCATCATCAAATATTTCGCCTGGGAAGAACGGTTTGGACGCGCCATCGATGAGAAAAGAGAAACGGAGCTCCGAGCTCTGCGGTCTCGTTTTACCCTCTGGGCCTGCGCGGTCGCCATCTGGAATTCGGTTCCGGTCCTCATCACCTTCTTTTCTTTTCTAGTCTATACCTTTATAGAACGGAAGCCGCTTTTGCCTTCGGTTGCCTTTACAGCTATATCACTCTTCATGCTTCTGCGCGTTCCCCTCGATCAGATCGGCGACATGTTTGCCCACGTGCAGGAAGCAAAAGTTTCAATCGATCGCGTGGAGGAGTTTCTTAACGAAGCGGAAACCGAGAAATATGAGCAGCTCGGACAAGATAATATGGATGAGAGCGGTGTGAAGCATATTGGTTTCAAACAAGCAACACTGATATGGGGCGGCAAGGACACGGTCACCGAAGACGGTTCCAGAGCCTTCCAACTCCTGGACCTCAATATTGACTTCAAGATTGGCAAGCTCAACATTATCGCGGGCAGCACCGGAAGCGGTAAATCCTCGATGCTGATGGGACTTCTGGGTGAAATGACCCTGGTTAATGGCAAAGTCTACTGCCCTGGTGGACGTAGTCGAGAAGAGGTCCGGCCTGACCCGGAATCCGGACTGGCAGACACCATCGCGTATGTGGCGCAATCCGCATGGCTCGTAAACGCCAACATCCGAGACAACATCCTTTTCTCCGCGCCTTTCGACCCGCAGCGGTATAGAGACGTCATAGTTGCCTGTGCGCTCGAGCGCGATCTTGAAGTTCTAGATCACGGCGACGAAACCCTTGTCGGAGAGAAGGGGATCACGCTTTCAGGCGGACAAAAGCAACGAATCTCGCTGGCGCGTGCCCTCTACTCCAACTCAGCGCACATTCTGATGGACGATTGCTTGAGCGCCGTCGACTCCCACACTGCCCAATGGATCTTTACCCGTTGCATTCGTGGACCGCTCATGGACCGCAGAACCTGCATTCTCGTTACGCACAACGTGACCCTTTGTGTTCCTGCGGCAGACCATGTCGTGTATCTCGACAACGGACGAGTCGTCTCTCAGGGAAACGCCCAGGCCGTCATCGCATCTGGATGCTTGGGCGAGGAGATTCAAAAATCCCGACCGGCATCTTCAGCAGAGTCCCACAATGCGTCCAGAGTGCCTTCCAGTCTCGGCGGTGAGGACACCATGGTCAACAGCAATGGTGACTCGCAGGACAGCAATGGCGGAGTCGCCAAAAAGCTTGGGGCTAAGAAGCCGCAGCCTGATGCCGCGAGCGAGGGCAAAATCAACGGTGCCGTCAAGTGGACCATCATGAAGGTGTATATGCGATCCATGGGACCTTGGTGGTTTTGGGTGCTCGCCCTGGTCGTGTTCAACCTCCAGCAGTTGGCCACCGTCGCCACCAACGTTTGGGTGAGACAATGGGCCAATCAGTACGTTGAGGAAAAAAAGGTGAATGTCTCGTACAACACTTTGTCTCTGTCGTACGGCTCGGAAGTATTTGGCAAGGGGTCATGGGCTTCGATGGCTCGCCTCGGCAACGCCGGCCACGCCGATTACTCGACGGTGAGGCCAGATGGGCAGGTGTCCTTCTTCTCCCGGTCATCGCCCGGGGTCAATGTGGCCTACTATCTCGTCGGCCTCGCCATCATTGGAATCCTTGGGGCCTTTGCCGCATTTGTGCGCGATGTTTGGATCTTCTACGGGTCCCTCACTGCGTCGCGAAAGCTGCACGACAGACTCACGAGCGCTGTAACACGAGCCAAATTCAAGTTCTTCGATGTCACGCCACTGGGGCAGCTGATGAATCGATTCAGCAAGGATCTGGAGGCCATTGACCAAGAAATCGCTGCTACTGCCATCGGCGTCATGTCGTGCGCCTTGTCCCTTTTGGTCACGGTGGTGCTGATCGCCGTCATTACTCCGGGGTTCTTGATCGCGGCCATCTTCATTGCGGCCATTTTTTACTTGGTGGCGACGTTGTACCTGCGAGCCTCCCGAGACCTGAAGCGACTCGAGTCTGTCCAGCGCAGCCCGCTGTTCCAGCAATTCGGCGAGACGCTCAACGGTATGACGACGATTCGAGCATACGGCGATGAACGACGCTTCATAAGAGACAATTTAGCCAAGATCAACACGCAGAGTCGACCGTTTCTCTACTTGTGGGCTTGTAATAGATGGCTCGCATTCCGAGCTGATCTGCTCGGCAACATGGTTTCATTCTTTGCGGGAGTCTTTGTCATCGTCAGCCTCGGTAAGATCGATGCCGGTGCGGCGGGTATCTCTCTCAGCTATTCCATGAACTTTACCGAGAACGTCTTGTGGCTAGTACGGCTGTACGGTATGAATGAACAGAACATGAACTCGATGGAACGGGTCAACGAGTATCTGGAACTGGAGCAAGAGGCGGCGCCTGTGGTGGAGGACAATCGCCCACCAGAGTCGTGGCCGGACAAGGGCAATGTCGCGTTCTCCAACTACAGCACACGATATCGCGAAGACCTCGACCCCGTCTTGAAAGGCATCAGTCTCAAGATCAATGCCAGGGAGAAGGTAGGCATCGTGGGTCGTACGGGAGCCGGGAAGAGCTCATTGGCCCTGGCCATCTTTCGTGCGCTGGAAGCCGAGAAGGGGCACATCTTGATTGATGGTGTCGATATCGGCCGCATTGGGCTGCGCGACCTGCGGGAGAACATTACCATCGTGCCCCAAGATCCGACATTGTTCATGGGCACGATTCGAACGAACCTAGATCCCTTTGACCAGTACACGGACGAACAGCTGTTTGCGGCCCTCCGGCGCGTCCAGCTGATTGGGCCCGAAGAGGTGGCGGCTGTGTCTGCGCCGCCCACACTACGGATTTCATCGAGTGCTGCCAGACTCTCGTCGGTGTCGTCTCCCGCACCGTCAGTCGTGACGAACAAGAATGTTTTTTTGGACCTCTCGTCGCCGGTCTCGGAGTCAGGCTCCAACCTGTCGCAGGGCCAGCGACAGCTACTCTGCCTCGCGCGAGCGATGCTCAAGAAGCCAACGCTGCTGGTCATGGACGAGGCCACGGCATCCATCGATTATAACACCGATGCCAAGATCCAGGAGACGATACGCGAGCTCACGGGCACTGTCATCACGATTGCACATCGGCTGCAGACGATTGCAGACTACGACAAGGTGTTGGTGTTGGATCACGGGGAGGTCAAGCAGTTTGGCCACCCCTGGGAGCTCATCAGCGACAAGGAAGGCCAATTTTTCAGCATGTGTGAGATGAGTGGTGAGCTTGACGTGTTGGTCAGGACAGCCAAGAAGAAGTGGGATCAGGATAGACTGGTGGATGTGAGCGACTCGTGATGCCGAATCAAGCGAGCGCAACGGCAATGAGAATGCTACTACTACTACTACTACCGCTGCTACCGGGACAAGTTGGAACGGCGTCTCTCTCGTAACACTGGACGTGTCGAGACAGTGGGTTGCTCTAGGCTACTGTTGTCGGTGGTGTTTGTGGCAGGCACGTACATGTACATATTGTGTAGCGAAGTATCGATGGGAGCATGGAGTTATGGCTGAGCAAAAGACGACCGTCCAGTCACGCTTCAAGGCTACAACAGGGACTAAATTGGACACTGAATAGACTACTCTATATGAGATGCATGAAGCTTTGTGAAATGGGGACGCCCACGCCGCTGGATTGGGGGGCGAGCTCATGATTTTTTGCCACTTGTCGGTGGCGCCTTCTTCTGTTGCTGGCAGGTGAGTGGGTCCCGGCGTCTCATTTATTACAAGTATCTTGTCTCCCCTTCTCTCATTTGGACATTCGTCATCCCACGGTGCGTGTCATCGTACAATTGACTATCCCGTCCTCGGTTCGGCCCTAAGAATCCTCACCACTCTTTTCTGTATAAACCTTTCTACAGTGCCGCAACTCAACCAACGCACACGTCCAACTCGTGTGTCACCATCACCACCACCACCACCCACCATGGGCAAGCCGCACGACGCGTTGCCTCGCGAGACAACGACGACGACGACGACGACGGCACCCTCGTCGTCGTCGGACACCGGACCCGTGCCCCGCGGGCGCAGCGCTCCCCCACAATCCCGGTACCACGACCGAGACGACGACCTGCCGCCGCTGTACACGGACCACGACGACTTCAACGAGGACGACAGCGTCTTCGACCCTCTTCTGCCGTGGTGGCGGCACTCGGACGACTTCGAGACTGTCCACCCCTTCCGCCAAGACGACACGACGACGTACTTCCTTGACCCCCGTCTGGACCGCGACCCGGACTTCCTCGCCTCCCACATCGACAAGCTCGCCACGGTGCCCCCCCGGCCTTTTATCCGGCTCGTCGGCACGCACCGCGACAAATCCTCTTCAAACCACCCCTCGTCCTCGTCCTCGTCCTCATCCACCGACAATCGCGACTCCTCCACCGTCGTCGACTTCGAGCTCGACATTGAACTCACCCACCTCCTCTACTCGGACATTCGCCACGGCCACGCCTGGCGTCGCCTGCACACGGCCGGCAACTTTGAAAAAGTGCGTCGCGGCACCGTCTGCGCCACGCGAGCCCCCGGATTCGGCGGGGCGGGCTCTCTCCCAGAGGAAGGCGTGCCGAGTCTCCGCGAATGGTGCAGGCGTTACTGCGCATCGCGGTCCTCCCTCAAATGCTTCACCATGCAGCGCCGCGTGGAGGGCTACGACTGGGACCTGCTCCGGCGGCGGCTGGAGGGCCTGGCCCGCGCCACCAACTACCGGGGCCGGCTGGAGATTGACTTCCCTGTGCGCCATGCCCGCGTGGTGGTGTACAACGACTGTCGCGCCAACCGTTGGAGGCTGACGCGCTGGATCGTAACCCTGTTCACCTTTACCCTCCTGTTTCTGCTGTCGTGGCCGTGGTTGCATTTCGGGACGAAGCGCTGGGAGACGGTGACGGCGGAATGGAGCATGAGCGAGCCGACGGCCGTGCCGGGCCGGAAGAGGTACGTCTCGCTGAGCGAGGAGCAGTGGTACAGCATGTGGGCCGGCACGATCCAGAAGGCGATGCTGGAGCGGCGAAGGGGAACGCTGGACCAGGGGGATCTGGAGAGGACCACGAGCGCTCAGAGGCCCGATGGCTTGGTGGGCGTGATGCAAGCCGGCATGGAGGCCATGGGCGTCGTGAACAGGAGCTTTGGCTGGGGCGGTGATACATGTTAGGGGGAGCGCGGGCGTGTTTTCCTCTCTGATACGTGTTGGTGTTTTTGAACTTGCGGGCGTTTTCCCTCTCGAGGCTTTACCAAGAACCAAAGCTGTCAACGGCCTTTTATGGGTACATTGGTGTTTTCACCTGCGAGCATTGTTAGTTTGTTTTTCTTTGAAGCTTTACCGAGAAACAAAGCTGGTCACGGCCTTTTGTGTGTACATTGGTGTTTTTTTTTACTTGAGAGCATTCTTTTGTTTTTGCTTGGAAGCTTTACCGAGAACCAAAGCTGGTAACGGCCTCTTGTGTGCACATTAGTGTTTTTTTAACCTGAGAGCATACTTTTGGTTTCCCCTTGAAGCTTTGCCGAAGAACAAAGCCGGGTATGGCCTTTTGTGTTTACATCGATGTTTTCACCTGCGAGCATTCTTTTGGGTTTCCTCTTGAAGCTTTACCGAGGACCAAAGCTGGATACGCATCTTTTTGGTGTACATTGGCGTGTTCACCTGCGAGCATTATCCCCTTGAAGCGTGCCTTGGAAGCCGGTATCAATTAGGGAATATAAGATTGAGAACATCAATACTATCTAAGGTCAATGATGCCCAATATGCCGGAACACACGATTGAGAACAGGAATAACATGCAAAAAGTCAAAGCCCAGTATGTCGGAAAACAAAACCAAGAATAAGGATGCCATGCACAAGGTCGATCAAACCCAATCGAGAACAAGTACACTGTGTATCAATCACTTCAGCCTAGTTTGCGGGAACACAAGATTGAGAATAATGCTATGCATAAGGTCGATCAAACCTAAGGTTTTGGAACACAGAGTTCAGAACAGGAATATCATGCATGAGTCCATCAGGCCCAATATGACGGAACACAAAATTGAGAACAAGAACTCCATGTATCATCCAATCAGGCCAAATGCAACGGAACACAAAATAAGTACTCCATGCATCATTCAATCAGGCCAAATACAACGGAACACAAAATCAAGAACAGATATACCATGCACACAGCCAATCCAGCCCAAATTGCCAAGATGGCGTGAAACGGGCACACAGAGAATGGCTGGCAGCGAGACTACCCTGCAGCCGAAAAGACAAGTCCGAACCCCCGCGGACCCAAACCACAGCAATCCAACATCTTCAGCCATGACGAGGCAAGTCTCGCGGCCCCGGCGCATCCTTGCCTTGAGCCTTGCGCAGCACGCCACACACCTCTCACAGACCATCAAAGGTGCGCTTCCTCCCCTATCCGCTCGTTTCCCCTTCCCCTACGTGCCACCTACAACAAAGCAGACCTTACGGGCTCGACGCCCCAACGGCCACTGGCTGGCTCGACGCACGACTTCCCCCTCCGTACGAATTACTACAGCGCCACGGTGCCCATCTGGCTTGACGAGATCACTTCACCGGACGAGTGGGCGACGGCCTTTTTGTCCGAGGAGGCGGCCGAGGTGCTCTCTGCGCTGGGGGGGCTGATGCTCGTGTTTGCGCCGTCGGATGAGGCACGCGAGACCATTGCCCGTGTGGGAGACGTGGTACAGCGTCTGGGCGGGTGGGAGTGGGACGGCGTACGGCTTGCGGTGGGAGCGACAGGTCCCGACAGCGACGAGTGGTATGAGCTTTGCGCAGAAGCTGGGCTGGAGTTTGTGAGTCTGGGGGCGGTCGAGGCTGGCGAAATCGGTGGTGAGTGGTCGTCTGATCTTCGTTTGGGGAGAGGCAACAGCTGACATGGTACCGTCGCAGAAAAGATGGGCATGGACCGCGTGAGGGAGGCCTTGGAAGCAAATGACTGGGAGAGCGACGTGCAGGACTTGCCCGAGGAATTGGACGACCTCGACGCGGACGAGGGGCTTGAGACGGCGCTCTGGGACGGCGGCGGCCGGTCTGAAGAAGCCGAGGTGGAAGGCGTGGAGAGCATCATGCATAGACTTCGTGCTGTGAGGGAGGCGGGCGAGGGTTTGCCCGAGGAGCAGCGGAAGAGGATGGCAGCTCGCGCTGTGCAGGAGGCCATGAGGGAGCTGTAGCTGGCTGTATTGTGAGGAGCCGTGTCCCCCGTCTCTTCGATGTTCTCTTGATACGTGCTCCATGCATAGCTCGCCGAGGCCGTCTTCATCTCGACTGACGTCAATGATCCTCACGCCACCGAATTTATGCTGTGCATCTGTTCGACTCGCCTTTGGCGCCTGCAGACTGCGAGAGCTGCCGTGAAAGGCCCCCCGAGGAAGCTGAACATGTGTACTCTGATGCCGGCCAGCCACGATATGGATCGTGCGAGCCATCTTGACATGGCCGCTTACGAGACCTGTCTCACACAACATGTACTGACTACATGTGGCCTTCCAACACGCACGGCAGACAGACTCAACTACCGCTGCTTTGGGTCGTCATTGGATGTTTGGTGTTTGGCATGGATCGCAAGAGCTGTTCTACGCAGTGTCAACTCGGAGCTGAAGCACACCGATGGGGTTGCATTTGACATTTCGTACGTTTTGCGCTGTTGGGGCACGTCAGATTCACTTCAGCCATCGCAGCCGACCTACACACTGTCTGAGAGGACTCGCAGCCTGCCTCAGAGCCAAAGGAATATCATGTTCGTGCTGAAGTCATCGAGGGCCGAGTCGAGGGCCGCTACCCAGACCTCATCGCCCCGAAAAGAGTGAAACTAAACCAAGGTGATTTGCAACGAAACAGCGAGGCGGAGCCGGTACACTCAATGCAGGTCCTGTAGTGGGATCTGCCACGACTCTGCAAGAGCAGCTCTGGTGAGCCACTGTCATTTTTCTGCTGGCGTGCAATCACGCGAGCCTTCGTGCGGCCTGGTCCCTGTCGAGAGCGCACCCAGGAACCTTCATGCAAAGGCTTCTAGAAGTTCAGCTCCGCAGTCAAGCCTCATTGCCGCTCCTGGAAGCTCGTCGACGCCTTGTTGAGTTCATGGGGCGGTTCGTGCCTTTCCATCAAGGGCAAGACGAGCGTCACAGCCTCTTGCTCAGCCCCGGCATGACTATGAAAATCATCTCTTGAGCCTCCTCTTTCCTGACTTCTGACTTCTTTCTTTCTCACCACGTGTGTGGCTCAGAGGTCCTTGGAAGCCCCCTCCCCCCCCCGGTTTGGATGCTCTCCAACTGTGACTAGACGCCTCGAAACGTGCATGAGTTGTTCGGTCTGACGGGCCACATAACCTGATTCAGCGTTGCTCATTGCACAATGCCGTCAGGGTCCATTCTCCATGCTCAAGTTTTTTACATAACAAAAATAGACTCGCATGCCATGTCAACTCACTGTCTCGCATGGAAACAAAGGTAAACCGACAGGTATAAACAAGGGGAACACGCCATGCGATCGACTGCTCGGCGTTTCAGACAGAATGCTGATTCAGGGCATCGCCTCCCCGCCCTGCCGGCGATCATGCATGGGCTTTCGAGAAGGACCCTGGCAAACCATAACTAGAAAATGCATCATGGGCTTCAGACATACCTCACATTGGTCTCACATTGGGCCCGCAGCTGCGGCCGAGCTGACCGGACATTCAAGACAGACAAACGCGTTGTGGGTGAGGGGCAAACGGCGACGGCATCAGCTTTGGCAGCCACTATTTCCGTCGAAATGGTCTAGTCCCGTGTCTCTCTCGATGTCGCCCTTGAGCGGCCGCTGCGAAAGTTGCTGGTGGCGACGCTAAGGTCAGCGGAGGTAAGCAGAACGGCGGACTTTTCTAAGCGCGTGAACCGAGACAGATCCCGAAAAGAGGGATGACTGCTTTTGTACCTCGTACCTAGTACGGAGTATGCAGCAATGGGATTCGCAGCCTAACGCTAGTGAATGTGCGTATGTGGACGGAGTACGGAGTACTATGACATGTCGTGAGAAAAAGCAATGCCCAAAGCGCGCCGGCAGTTGTTATGGTACACGCGCGATGAATGCTCCGTACGAAGTACTTGCTCGACACAGTACGGTCGGGGGGAGGGGGGGGGCAGTAAAAAGGGGCACAAGGGGCGCGATATGCACAGACAGGGTCCTAGTCAGGGGTAAACTTGCAGGCATGCCTCGGTGGCTTGCCGTTTCTCATCCGCAGCTGGATGGGGATGGCCTCGTCAAAGCTGTTGCGCAGCATCATCGGGTCTGACTCTCTCTCCTTGTCAGATGGTGATGATCGATGTATGCGACTCTTGAAGTGCTGGGAGCAGGGTCCGTGACCACTTTCTGACTTGATTTCTCGTTAAAGTGTGTCCATGTGTGTCTCTGGCGGGCCATCCGTCTCTGGGAACTCCATACCCCCTTCCTCGAATGAGCAGGCGAGCTCGATCCTCGACGTGGCAGTATGCAAGTCCGGACACGTTTGTGTCGCCTCGCATCTTGGAGACAATGACGACGGGCATTGACGGCAGACGAAAGGCGTGCTGCACATGCGGCGCACGAGGGCGGCTCGAGCGAGAACATGACGACACTTGTGACAAGGGGACGCGCTGGGGCGGCGCGACATTTCCAACAGACCCCCATCATTTTGCGACAAGTCTAGCCGACGTCGTTCGCTCACCTCACACATCAGCCGCACTCGCCCAACGTTCCGCCGCCAAGCTTCCGCGCGTTGCCAGCCAGCGGCGTGATTTCTGACCATGATTACTTGAGACTGGTTCTCGACTTTCCGAAACTGTCTTGTTGGATCGAGTACGGCCGGCCGATTAGAGATGGGTGGTGATCAGGGGTGCCATTGATTAGACTGGGTGGATGCAACCCCGCCGCATGCAGGCAGGCCAGCGCTACCGAAAGCCAAGACTTTTTCGCAGGAACATGATGTGGCGTTTGAGGTGATTGCATTTTGAAGCTTGGCCGTCCACTCCTTGCATCCGGCCTGATTTTTTCTCATCGTCGCAGCCAGACCGTCCGGTCAATTGATCAATCAGGAGTGGCTCTTCCCTGGAACACTTGGCATGTCCCCAAGTCTGCTCCGCACACCGTCTTACTAGACACATGTTCATCGACCTCGCATCGGCCACGAGTCCTTCGTTCGTGCGTCGTCGAGCTTGACACAGATGATGCAGCCCTCTTGGCTTCATTATCGACTATGCTGTTTAGTCGCAACTTGCTGCAAGTGGCTTTGCTGGCAGTCGGCGGCGTGCTTCGATGGACTGTAAATGATCCGTTGTTTCCACCTTTGAATGCTACGCAGCCATCTCTTTTCCCGAGGAAAGGCGTTCAAATGAAACGGTTCTGGCGCGTACATAGTCTTGACTTTCTCTAGAGCTGCCATTAGTAGGTGCCGCCAGGACCGCTGCCATGGTCTGAACTTTTTTTCGTCCCATTGCACCCGATTTGCGATGACACTGCCCGTTTGAGCGACCAGGGGTTTGGTCATCCGGAGCAACTTACCGAGCGCCCTTCGTAGACTGTCATAGGTTGGGATACTCGCTCGCAGTCGCTGTGCCGAAACCTGCCGCCTGCATTTTGGTCAATGGGTGTGACGGTACTCCGTAACCCCCCTATTTCACCTTCCCTTGAGCCCAGGTCACGAGAAGGCCAAACATGTCAGATCCCTGAGCAATGAAGCCATCAGAAGTCTGCATGTTTTGTGAGTTGGTGCAACTGCATGGTGTTTCATGTCATGAATGAATGCGCCCATTTTTTGTCCAACAGTATCGCGTGCACGAGCTCTCTGGTAGACGACCCATGTGCGCGGAATAAGACCCCAGCCAATGCTGAAGGAGCGAGCGCTCGGAGCGTTGGCCGTTCCTTCCTCCTCCTCTCTTTCTCTTCTCCTTCTTTCCTGCCACGGCTTTGTCTGCGACATGCACCCTGCACTGTTTGGTCAGCCGCATGTGGCGTTGCCAGTTGCATGATACGTGCCCCGACTATCTTGGGAAGGTGACGAGACGGATGATTGTGGCATGCCTCAAACGATGATTTTATCGCGCCTCATTTGGAGGACCTAGACGAGAGAGCACGCGCCATGTCTCTCCGTCCCCGCATTGATGCATCAGGCGGCTCGAGTCACAGCTGAATTGTAATAGTAGCTAGCGCACCACGGCCTCGAGAAGCGGCACATGGTAGGTTGAGCACTGCAAGCTGCACTGCACACTGCTTGGTATACTCCGTACCAAGTACTCCGCACATGCACCGCATATTATGACCAGAACGGTAGGACTTTCGATTGCCGTTGGATCGGGAACGCGAGCTGGCAGTCGAAAAGGCACGTGCTCAGCGCATGACCAGTGTCAAAGTAACGTGCTCTGTACGGAGTACAATGCCGCTGCGCACAACAACCAACACGCTGGCGCTTCCGTAGTCTGGGAGGAGCACTGATCAAGTACCTACTAGGTACTTGGACGAAGCAATATCGCGTACGGAGTACCTTTGACGACACTTGCCACTTGTCAGCCAGCTTCGAGCAGGGACTGCATCACCTCTTTGGCTGAGCCAATTGCAGGCTTAGCTGGCCAACACGATGACTCGAGAGCCAACTGCGCAACGAGGACTTTCTTGGACCAACTTGGATTTCTCATCATTCTCATACTCGTACATGGATCGCTTGTGATTGCCTTCTGCCATGGCTTTTGCCATGGCTTTTGCCATAACAGGCCGGGGGTTCTCCACGTTTCGTGTTTTATAGATAGGCCAGCAGAAATGGTGTGCATGAGGTTTTATGGATTCCTTGCATCGCAAACACGAAATCTAGACGGAGCATTGATGGTCGGGGCTCCTTCATCATCAATTCGTGGCGGAAACATGCTCCCCGCTTCATTTTTGCTTGAGGAGTCTCAAGCGACGGCAGACTTCAGGCCTGCCACGTGCTTCGCAGCCAGTTTCGAATGAAGGGGTTCGACGGCTGCAGCACCAATGTATCGATCGAGAATGGTTTGACGCTCGGCGAAACCAGTCATATGCTGATGAAAGAACATTTCGACATACATGCAGGTATTCAGCCATCCACGAGACCGATGAATCATGAGAAGCCTTGTTGCCGTACGATTCGTTACCTGCGCAAAGCCTCCTCATGACACAGATCGAGCGAGTCCTCCTCAAGAGCCATTAATCGGGATCTACTAAGTCGACGATTCGGCTGATTTTCCGAGCATCTGATATGTCAGATATTGCAGCATGACTGTCCATCAAACCATTGCCAAGAAAGTTGATTTCAGCAGCTGATTCTGACCGAATCATCGTGGTCTGTTTATGTGGCGATTGGGCCACGGCATCGTGACACCCAGCACAGGAGAAAGTGGCGTGGCCACGATACTTGCTCTTCCCGACGCGGGTTGCTGCCCGCAAGTCTCCGTGAAGAAGCAAGAAGTCGCCCAGGCAGTTCTGGCCCTGCGTCAACGACGAATGCCATGGTTCGAGGCTGTTTGGAGTTCAAGCCAGCGGGGTTGGATTGCCACCAACGATCCCTTCATCAGACGATTGCGCCCTTTCAATCATGGGACCCAGAAGGTGCCTGAGGCACCAGGCGCCGCGGCTTGGAGAACAAGGCGCCCACAGAACCACTTGGCGTGACGTGCTAATAGAGCAAGATGCTAAAATTGTATGGGGATCGTACTTTACGCAGTACGGAGGACCACGGAGGTTCTGCCGAGTGGCACAGCACTCCTTTTCTTGCAGAGCGCGTCAGCAGTGATGTGCTAGTCTCGGTCGGATCAGCACCACCAGGAACGACGAAACAGACCAATCGAGGCTGCTGCGACCTACTTTTTTTTTATCGGCCTGGATCCAGTCATTGTGCGGATGTGGGGACCCTAGTCGGGTGCGGGTGTGACCAGGAGAGGCGGCCGGGGCTGCACCGAGGCCCAAAGGAGGAAAGTTCAGGCACCACCAAGCAGGAACCCGCACAGCCGCCCCCTTTGGACTTTCCGACCAGTCAAGTCATGGCCTCTGGTGCGGCACGACTCAAGACGAGGGCGGGCATTTATCCTTCCCAGCAAAAGAAACAATGCGTCCGCAAGGACGAGACAGGTCGAGTCGGGCTGACGTTTCTTGACAGAACGAGTCTACTGGGAACTCATGTCTGTGCATGAGCAGTCTTTCCCGGCCGTTTCCACCGATGCCCTTTCGGCCCAAGGTGCGAGCCACCCGTGATCGACGCCACCGAACCACCTAGCTTCTCCCCTCGCAGGCTCCCACACGAGCCAACGACGAGCTATTATTACGGAGCACTCCGTACGAAATCGGTACGCGTGCGTGCACGTTGTGCTGTCTTGCATACCTAGGTACCTGGGCCACTTCCGCACACGCAGTTCCGATCAGGCGCGATGGTGTGAGTGGGCAAGCAGAAGGTTTTTTCCGCCTGGCCCAGAGTATCCTTGTCAGCGTTGATGGGGCTATGGGCCGGGTCCTCTTGTTCCTTTTCCTACATCGCAAGTCCCACGCAGGAATAGGAATGGCTGGGTTCCCAGTAGGGAGGCGACTAGGGTACGAAGCGCGGCGGTGAGGTCACGCAGTGACGGCCATCGAGACCAGATGGATGGGCGCCGAGGAGCGAGTTCCACGTCCCAAGGGGGGGGGGGCTCCTTGTCGCTGCAGCCCGCTCCAGTTTAGTTAGCCAGGTCTTGGTGTGCATGTGTGGGTGAGCGTGGTGCGTCTGGTCCCGATGTCTGACTGACTGACTGGCCGGCCCGTTGTCTTCGCAGTCCTTCCTTGTCTGACCATCGGCCGCAGTCCATGCCTACGGGCAGAGCAGCGACAAGGAAACAGCGGAAGGAAAAGAATCCATGGAGCCCATCGGTTGGGGCCTGATGCCGACCCCCGTGCCGGCTCACTGTACAGTGACTCCGAGTAGTATAGACCAGTCAGGCTTGACCTGGCGCCATCGTATATCCCCCCCCCCTTCCCTCCCCTTTGGCCCTCCTCACTGCTACGTCTGTGCTGCACAAAGGTCCGCAGGGATTCCTTTTCCCCCAGTGGCCCCCCCCAACTCCTGACTCTCTTTTTCTCTTCCGCCTCTTATTCACCGACCCTCTGCTCAACACCTCGCTCACTTCTTTCCTTTCCCGACCTTTTTCTTTCTTTATTAAATCTTTGTTGTTTCAACAGCCATTTCGGCACCCGTCACTCTTTCCGGGTCCGTTTCGTTCTTTCGGCTATCGTCGACACTCGCTCATCACCTGTAAACGAATTTCGCTCTCCAGATTGCTCCTCGCTTCCAATTCGGCAGCATATCAGGACGCCGCATTCACTCTTTGCTTCACCACTCGGCGCCAGACGCGCACACTATCGCTACTTCATTTTCTTCATGAACTGTCATCTTGAACAACACTAATCTATCATTCAAACGCCTGTCACGCCTGGCTTCTTGCAGTACCTGGCGACCAAGGCTCAATAACTCAGTCAGACTTCGGACCGGCCTACGATTCGTTTCTGATTCCTCGAAAGTGGGAAGCCTCGAGACGAATTGCTTCATTTGCGCAATTGCCATCATCGAGATCTGGCTGGCATTGAAGACAACGATCAATCCATCCTGCTTCTTCCCCAACCTCCATTCGCAAAGCGCTCGGAACTATCGACTTTTGACCAAGACTGTCATTATAGTCTGTCAAATCGACCCTTCCACGCGCAATGGCGACCGAACTCGAGCATGCTGTGGCGATGGATGCTATGACCTCGATCCCCGGACCTCCATCCGTCTCTGATAGCGAGGTTGCGACGCCTACGCCAACTTCTTCAGCGAAGCCATCACCATCCCAATCCAGCTCTGGCGGCAACAACCAATCGAGCTCGAAACGACCGCCGAGAAAGAGCACCCTCACACAGCAACAAAAAAATCAAAAGAGACAAAGGGCCACGCAAGACCAGCTCACCATTCTCGAGGTAGAGTTCAACAAGAATCCTACGCCCACTGCTGGCGTTCGAGAGCGGATAGCGGATGAAATCAACATGACTGAGAGGTCGGTTCAGATTTGGTTCCAGAACCGGTAAGTTGCGTGCCTGGCCGCTTGCTTTATTGGCCATCATTCCCGGGTGTACTGACTCGATGACAGCCGGGCCAAGATCAAGTTGCTAGCCAAGAAGAGTCTGGAGACTGGCGAAGATATCGACTCTATTCCTGAATCCATGAGGGCATACCTGGCGATGCAAGCTGTAGAAACGGGCAAAGGACTGGGCGGCAACTATCTTGGCCGTACTGGTCTTTTACCCTTTGGCCCCAATGGCATGATGGGCACCGATCAGTCTGCTCAAGGCAAAGTTTGTATGTGGCAAATTTGTCCAAAGCGCCCCTTCCAACCTTGTCTACGGATTTACTGACCCATGACCTTGCACGCAGTGATTCATCACCTTACATGCCGTTCCCTCAGCATTGGAAAGTGGACGAGGGTTGGACAGAATACCATGGATCTCATCATCTTCTACTCTCCTGAAAAGTGCACCATGACTTACTACATCAACAACGAACAGGCTGGGTACAAGATTGAATATCCGTTCTCGTACATCAAGAACATCTGGCTCGAGAACAACGAAGCGGACCCTAGCAAGATGGGCGGCATCGTTATTGAGTTGAATCGAGCTCCAGATTTCTTCATGGATTCCTCGTCGTCGGTCAATGGCTTCTTTCAATGCGGCGACTTCACTGAAGACCTGCAGGCAACGCAGTGCATGGTCCATCAACTCGGAGGCAACCCAAAAGTTCTGACGAACCAACTGGCCAAACTCGTTTCACTCGATTCTTTCATGAACCGACATAACCCTCACCATCTCGCTGCCACCTCCGTTCACGACCCTCACGCCATTTCTGTATCCGCGCCTGTTTCACCTACCATCCGTCCATCATCACAGCCCAACTTTAATCAGCCTCACCCGGGGATGGTGCAGGAGCCTTGGGCCATGAGTAACATGCATTCTGCCATGCGCCCACCCCCGCATGGTCATAAGAGACAGCGCAGTCGCTCCGTGCCAGGACCAATCGACTTCGCCATGTTCCACAACCAGCCGATGCAGCCCTCGTTCTACATCCAGCCGCCAGGGGAAATGGCCCCTCCCCAGCATAATCCTGATTTGTTCGCGCCGGTTCCACAGCACCTTGGAGGCATTGGTCACAATCTCAGAATCGACACACAAGCTGGCTTCGGCCTCGACATGCGCCAATATCCCATGTCTGCCACCACTGCCTCGCCGTCAGAGTTCCCCCCCAGCCCTGCCGGCACGTATCTGTCCACAGGACCAGAGACGGGTGGCATGTCGATCAACAACTTTGGAACGCCATATAGCAGCAGCACTTTCCTTTCACCGATGGTCGGCGCCGACAGCACAGGCGTTCTTTCTCCCATGCCGTACACCTCGGCCTCGATCGAGCCCTCCATCGTCGAACAGTCTCCGCCCATGTCATTGATGGGGCGATCCGGGTCTGCGGATCTCTATGCTGCCCACGAGAACGCCTGTGCAGTGTCAGAGGACGGTGTCGGCCTCACCGAGCTTTACTCGAAACATTCGCTAAATCTTCCCATCCACGGCCAGCCACCGAGCAACTATGGGCAGCCACAACATGGAGAGCTCGATATGGATCAGTTGGTTCAGTTCGACCATGTCGACCCTGTTAGTCTTTCACCCGAGTCGGTGCACCACTCAGCACAATGAAGTTGTCGACGGTTCTGGCAAGAAATAGTCGCAGAAGCTTCTTGCTAGATTCCAGCGAGGTGTGCTTTGACCTGACAGGACCACTTTGATGAACGGGCTGTCACCCTGTGAGGTGCATCTATTACCTCGGCGTTTGGTTGTTGTCGCGTTGTCTCGGGATGCCCGAAGCAGTTGATACCATGAAGTTCCTTTTCGTCTCGTCGCGTTGCATTTTTTCCTTTTTGCACGAGTATCCGTCGGAGGTTTGGCCGAAAATGCCGAAAATTGTTTTATACAAGGTCGTTGCCGAGTGGCCACTATCACTTTCACCCGTCCGCAGCTGTCGACGTCGCAGTACGACGAGGTCATGACAGCTAGACTGATTCTGTGGTCATAGAAGGACCCGGCAATGCTCACCTGGCCTGTGTGGGCATTGGTGTCGTTTTCAGATTTTTACGAGATTGCGAGTGTGACGTCCGTCTTTTGATGCGCCGATCGCGTACGCGCCATGTATACGCTCAGTCCTCGCAGCCTCGGCTATTTTGGCAGCAATTTGGCTATGTTGTTGGGCGCTGTATTCTGAGATTGTATTCTAATTCAGTTCATGTGGTTCACCGATCCCTCACTTTTTCCATTGTTCTGTTTCCACCGCAGGTTTGCAAGCTCTCTGCGTGTTAATCCAGTCGCGTTATATATTTGCATATACTGAAGTGTACGGGTCATTTATCTTTCTGTTTTCGTTATCCATTCTCGTCTCTTGTTTCTGAAGCTACTTTGTGCCAACAGTGGGTGGAGAAAAGGGCAGGCCCAGGCGGTCACCGGCCGGGAGACGCTATTTTCATGTCTTTTTAGGCTTGGCTAATGGAGAGCAGACGGGCTGGGCTGTCGACGTTCCTTGTCTTTAATGCTGTGGATTTTCCGGGTCGGAGGAGCAGTGCAAGAGAAGCAATGAAGTATATCACCTGAGACTGCGCCATGTTGTTGATGTTCGAGAAGACTGTCCGCTGCCCGCAGCAGCATGGTAGCGCGGATGAGTAGCAGCGCACCTTTGCTGCGTACGACCGAGCTGGCCAACGGACCGTTCCCTGACAGGATGCGGATGTGCATGCAGATGGGAATCCTGCCTAGTATCAAGAGCCACGAGTAACCCCGTGTTTCCATGCCGGCATGCCGACAAATGCTGCCATCGCAGTCGCAAACAAGTTTCGGCCACGGTCCGCGACACCACATGGATTAGAAGTCCTTCTGTTGCCCCATTATGATTGGCTGCACGGGGCGAAGGGGGGCCCCACCACATCGCCGGAACGGTGCACACCTGCTCTGAACTCTGACCGCACCGGACTTGACTGGTGGTCGGCCAATGCCGTTTACTGGGGTGGCGTGCTGAGTCCGGAGTGCGGCCTCCTGTCTCCGTTAATGCACTCCGTTCAGAAGTATGATCACTTGGAGTTGTTCCTGCTGCTGCATCACTGAAGGTTTCCTGTCTTAACTCTCCGTCCGGGGAACCACACGTGCCAGCGCCCGTTTCTGCCACCTTTGACTGTCGCTTGGACTGGTGAGAAACGGGCTATCACTGATTTGAGTGTCCCATAAGCGAATGGCGTGCTCGCTTGTGGCTTCAAAGCCAACGAAAAGACATCACACTGCCACCGAACCATGAGCGGCAGAATAGTCGCGGGTGGCAATGGTCGCCGCGCTACGAGTTCAATGGACTTCATCTCGGCGCTAGCTGTTCGCCTGGCCGCGGGGAGCCGAGGCGGAGGCTGGCTTTAGGGTCTCGATCCCTTTTGCTGATTGGTTCGGCGGCGAGGGCGAGCGCATCGCCTCGGCGGCCCACTCTGTTGACGAAACATTGGGGGATTGGTCTTTTCGATGTTGCGTTTCATCCGCCAACTGTGTTTTCTGCTGCTTGCGAATCCTTCTTTTGTCATCACCCACGAGACTTACGAGGCCATTACTGGATGTTATCTTGATATCCATTCCTTCTTTGTGTCTTTCTTTGCTATCTCTTCTTTTTTTTTTTTCGGGCGGGTGGCGCATTTCATATCAGATACGACGTACACCGCCCGTCGTTAAGCCATAGTGGCGCATTTCTCCCTTCGACGCATGCAAAGCGGCTAAAGGATTGAGGCATTGCAGTTGCTCCATCTCAATGTTGAGACACATTGCGCTTCTCTTTGCGTCATGGCTCCAATAGAGCCCAATAGCGGCCATGACGGCTCAAAACAATACTCGCCGCCGCAAGCCGATGGGAGCGGTGAGAATGACGACAGTGTTTCTCCAACAGCTACGGCACCTGCATGGCACGACCTTGCCACACATTTTCCAGGACAGACCGACTCCGCGAGGAGATTCAGTGCCGACAATTCGAGGGGCTCCAGTTCGTTGCTGCGATCATCCCGGAGGCGTTCACTCGCTGCGGACGTGACCTCGGCCCAAGGACACGAGCAAAATGCCTCGTCCCCCATTCGATCGAGAGTCGCGATGGCTGACACAATGCCCGACCGAAGGGCAGTCGGATTCCGCCCCGAGGACCAAAATCAGAAAGTTCAACGACCATTCGAAAAAACTCAAGTCTTAACGTCCGTGTCGTTCAGCGATCAACCAATCAATGACGTTCGGACGTCGAGGTTCAAGCTGCGACACCGAAGAAGCGAAAAGAAGGATGAAAGGAAAAACGACAATACTCAATGGAGAGATACCATCGAGACATCCTTCGCCAAAGCGTACCAGAGGCTTATCGTGGAGAAGCTACTGGGACGCAGATCCCTTCCGCCAAGCCCTTTCGGCCGCAATATCCTGCTGAATTCATCCTGCCCTCCAACGGACGAACGGACGCAAAAGCCTCACGTGGGCAACTTCATCCGGTCGAGTCGGTACACTGCCTATGATTTCGTCCCGAAGCAGCTTCTCTTCCAGTTCAGCAAGCTGGGAAATTTTTATTTCCTCGTTATGGGCATTCTTCAGATGATCCCAGGCTTGAGTACAACAGGCCGCTTCACTACCATCGTTCCGCTATCAATCTTTGTGGCTTTCAGTATGGTCAAGGAGGGCTACGATGACTACAGGAGGTACCAGCTGGACAAGTCGGAAAATCGCAGTCTTACGTGGGTTCTGAAACGCGCTCAGGACGACGGGCCAGCCGGGCAAAAGTCTGCTGGAAAGCGAACAAAGGCCCTAGAAACCGACGCTGACCTCGAGGGCGGTATTGCCTCCTCGGATCAAGGCAGTGATTGGGTTTGCACACAGTGGCAGGACGTCAAAGTTGGTGATGTGGTGCGTCTAAGACGTAACGACGGCATACCAGCCGACATGATTCTGCTGCATGCTACCGGACCCAACGGTGTCGCTTATATTGAGACAATGGCGCTGGACGGCGAGACAAATTTGAAGAGCAAACAAGCATGCCTTCTGCTTGCTGAGCGATGTAGCACTGTTCAAGGCATCAAGTCAACGCCGGCGGTGGTTGTGTCCGAGGACCCCAACCTCGACTTGTACAGCTACGAGGGCAAAGTCACTCTTGGTGACGAAACCTGGCCGCTATCGCTCAACAACATTGCATATCGAGGATCCATTCTTCGAAATACCACTGAGGCCACTGGTGTTGTCGTCAACACTGGCGAAGAGTGCAAAATCAGAATGAACGCCAACAAGAATGTCACAGCCAAGAAGCCTGCAATGCACTCCATAATCAACAAGATGGTTTTGTTTCAAATTGTCATTGTTCTCTTGCTCGCCTCTGGTTTTACAATCGGCTACTTCTTGTGGAGGCAGCAGGTGCAAAACAAATCGTTCTACCTTGTTCATTCTGCCAGATGGAGCGCCAGTGTGCCCTACCGCGACATTTTTTTCGGATACCTTCTCATGTTCAATACCCTCATTCCGCTGTCGTTGTATATCAGCATGGAAATCATCAAGATTGGTCAGCTCATTTTACTGCAGGATGTTCATATGTACGATCCGGTCTCCGACACACCAATGGTAGCAAACACGACAACAATCCTGGAAAACCTGGGTCAAGTCAGCTATGTCTTCTCTGATAAAACAGGCACGTTGACTGAGAACGTCATGCGTTTCCGCAAAATGAGTGTGGCCGGTGTGGCCTGTCTCCACGACATGGACGTGCGACGGGACGCAGAAGCCAAACAGCAGAAAATCAAATCATCTCTGTCAAAGCGCGGCAAGTTGGCTCAGGGAGCGAGGGATGTCGCGCCCTCGGCTTCGCTTCAGCCGGCGTCTTTTGACGACACCTGTTACGAAACCGAAGGCGAGCACCACGAGGAACCACCGTCAGCGAGACTCACGAGTTCCTTTGCTACCAAATTGACCGATCCAGTCAGCGAGGCGTCAGAGATAAAGACGGAGGAATTGCTAGATTACATTCGCAGGCATCGCGACACGGTCTTTTCGCGCAAAGCGAAGCATTTTCTCCTGTGCATTGCGTTGTGTCATACCTGCCTCCCGGAGCAACAAGACGATGGTCGAGTGGGCTTTCAGGCAGCGTCTCCCGATGAGCTGGCTCTAGTCGAGGCCGCACAAGATTTGGGATGGCTGCTTGTCGACCGCTCTGGCCAGACCATTAAGCTGCGTTCCACAGACGACAAGGGCTTCTTGCAGACCGAAGAGTATCAAGTACTCGATGTCATCGAGTTCAGCAGCAAGAGGAAGAGAATGTCCATCATCATCAGGATGCCCGATGGTCGAATCTGTGTTTTTTGTAAAGGTGCTGACAACGTCATCGTGTCTCGCCTGAGGTTGAGCCACTTGGCCGAGGAGAAGTTCAAAGACATTGGCCGACGCGCAAGCGTGCGGAAAACCTTTGAGCAGGACATGGCTCGGTGTCGGATGAGCATTGCCAGCGGCAAAACCAGCCCGAGAAACAGCCTGGCAATCATGCGCGGCTCATCAATCGATCGACTGGACGGATGGAGGCACAGCATCAGCAGGCGATCCATCGAAGTGAATAAGACGTGGCGTCATGATAGCCGACCGCGTCGGTCCAGTGTGGGTCGAAGTACCGGGCATGGCGTTGATGAGTCTCTTGCGGCGGACGATGCGGCCGTGTTCGAGCATTGCTTTCAACATGTGGATGATTTTGCGTCGCAAGGCCTCCGTACGCTTTTGTACGGTTATCGATACGTGGAAGAGGATGCGTATACCCAGTGGAAGAAGCTGTATCGGGAAGCCGAAACGAACCTGGTGAACCGCCAAGAAAGGGTGGAGGAAGCCGGAGAGCTCATGGAGCAGCAATTGGAGTTGGCCGGGGCGACTGCCATCGAGGACAAGCTGCAGGAGGGTGTGCCAGAGACGATCGACAAGCTACGCCGTGCCAACATCAAAGTTTGGATGCTCACGGGCGACAAACGTGAGACGGCTATCAACATCGGACACTCAGCTCGAGTGTGCAAGCCATTCTCGGAGGTCTACATCCTCGATCGCTACAGCGGCGACTTGAAAGACGACCTGACGACGGCGTTGAACGACGTCGGACGAGGCCTGACTCCGCACTCGGTTCTGGTAGTTGACGGACAGACCCTCGCCGCCATCGACGCCGACGGCAGCCTCGCAGCCCTGTTTTACGACCTGGCCCTGCGTGTAGACTCGGTCATCTGCTGCCGCGCCTCACCATCCCAAAAGGCTGAGCTGGTTGAGTCGGTGCGGCGCTCTCTCCCATCAAGCATGACTCTAGCCATCGGCGACGGCGCCAACGACATTGGCATGATCCAATCGTCGCACGTCGGCATTGGCATATCCGGCCGTGAGGGCCTACAGGCGGCTCGCATCTCAGACTACTCGATCGCGCAGTTCCGATTTCTCCAGCAACTGCTGTTCGTCCACGGACGCTGGAACTACCTCCGCACCGGCAAATACGTGCTCGCCACTTTCTGGAAGGAGATCATCTTCTTCCTCGCGCAGGCTCATTTCCAGCGCTTCAACGGATACTCGGGCACGTCACTCTTTGAGTCCACCAGTCTGACCGTGTTCAACAGCCTGTTCACCTCCTTGCCGGTCATCATGCTCGGCATCTTCGAAAAGGACTTATCGGCCAAGACGCTCCTGAGCGTGCCCGAGCTGTACACCTTCGGCCAGCTGAACCGAGGCTTCAACATGCTGCAGTACATCGGATGGATGCTCATGGGCGTGGCGGGCAGTTTCGTCATCTACTACTTCACCTGGGCGGACTTTGACATGGCGCTGTCCGACGAGGACACGAACCTATACGCCATGGGCACACTCTGCTTCACCGTCGGCGTCATATTCATCAACGTCAAGCTCCTGTAAGTGCTCTTACTCCTCCCTAGCCATCTAACCCCCATCCACCACCACCTCGCAGTCATCTAACGCACCACAGGATCCTCGAGCTGCACCACAAAACCATCATCACCTTCGCCGGCTTCATCGTCTCCGTCGCCGGCTGGTTCTTCTGGTGTCTGCTCCTGTCGGGCGTGTTCCCCCCCAGAGTCGGCAAGGAGATGGTGCGTGACGCCTTTCTCAGCCACTTCGGCCGGCAGCTGAGCTGGTGGACCACGCTGCTCATTGCGCTCGCCACGCTCGTCATTCTGGATTTGGTCGTGCAGAGCGTCCGGCGCGTGTACTGGCCCACGGACCAGGATCTGATGCAGCGGCTAGAGAAGGACGGGGCTGTCTGTACCGAGGACATGGAGATGCGCGACCTGGCACCGTCGGGTGTGGGCAAGGTCGTGGATGTGAGTGTCGCTGATGCGGCGTCGTGCTCTATTGCTACGGAGAAGAAGAGCGTGCTGCGGGCGTGGAAGGCGAAGATGGGTTTGTAAAGAGGTGGAGATATGATTGACGCATGGCTTTTGGCATTTTTAGATTTCATGTAGCTGGTGGTCAGCGTGGCGTTTGGTCTAGACATTATTGACATGGGGGGGCACGAGTCGAATTTGATATGAGTTACAAGTCGAAGTTGATCCAGGTCCATTGCGGACGCGTTCATAGGCGGGGGTTTCTCCAGAGTTTGAATTGTCCATCTTTTGATTTGGGTATAATTGAAGTAGCAACTGTCATTCACGTTCATGTGAGGCCGTGGCTGCCGAGTGACATTGCCATGTCGCACCGTCGCCACCAATTCCTTTCTTTCACAGCACTCGACCCAGCGTCCCAACCACAGGAACATCAATCAGCACAGCCAGCTAGCTGCATCCTCAACTCATCATCCTGCTCGTCATTCCCGAAGATCAAGGCATACAGTGTCCGCGCGTCAATGGATACGTCAAGGTGGTGCGACGAGGTCACTTCGTTTTCGTCAAAGCACGTCTGCGCAAGCAGGTCCTTGACCATGATGGCCGTGCTGCAGACATGCATGCGCACGTCGCTCGATCTCCTCTCCTCGGCTGGTCTCACCACGACCCTCTTCATGGGGTACCCCACGATTCGGCAGACGAGGTCGCCCTGGCGAGTATCCGGGGACACAAAGGCCAGCTTGAACGGCGTGTAGTCGTACGAGCCGGACGAGATCTTGAGCATGGCCAGACGAGGTTCGTCGCGCGCGCTCGTGGGATGGACCCATGAGTTCTCCAGACCGGGCGCCTTTGATGCCGGTTTGTGTATGAAGTCCCAGTAATGGCCGTATATCTCAGGTCCGTGGAACGTGACGCGATGGTTCTCAAACGTGCTCAGAGGAACGAGCTTGCCGTCTGCCGCGTCAAAGATGTGGCGCATGAGGTTATCATTTTCGTGGTGGGCTTGGTTGAGATTCCCGCGGTACAGGCGTTGCAGTTCCTCCTCCCAGGCATCCGTGACCTGGAGCGAGGACAGCAGCTCCGTGGTGGACGGACCGAGGGATACAATGACGCCGTAGACGATGCTGTCAAATGTTATGGCCGACAGGGCCATGTCATCAGTGTTAGATTTGTCGTGCTTGTCGAGGAGCGACTCGGCGTCAGGATGGTTGTGCAATTGGACCACTCCGGAGACGGAGCCGAGCTGTTGACCGCCGAGGAGGCCTCTCACGATACGGCAAAATTGGACGCGCTCATGGCAATCACGCGAAAGAAGCTCGTGCCGGCTCATGAAATGCATCGTGTCGGACCATACCTGCAACAGAGTCTTGCTGTAATCCATGGGGAAGCCGCGGCCATCGGTGGACAGGCCGACCAGGCCATATATCTTGTCTCGTGGATCTTTGCAAAGAGCCGAGGCGTGATTGATGAGCAGCTGTCGAAGTGAGCAGCTCCCGCCGTGTCGGTTCTGGCGCAGATGATGTAGCCGCAGGGGGCCCAAATCGTCTTGGTCGGTGACGTCGTCGTGTTTGCAGATCCAGGCGATAAAGTCGTCCCATTCGACCGGGGTCCGGCCAAAGCACAAGCGAATGTTACGCGCTTTAACAATCTCCTGTAATATCCACACCCGATTCCAGTAGCCATCAGCCATGACAATGTTCTTAATCTCGGCGTTGCGCTCCGCGCCATCACCATATCTGTCGCTGAGATCGAGGGGCACGTCGATATATCGGCCTCCCAGCCACACGAGCGTCGAGGCGGCGCGGGCGTATATATGAGGCATGATGCGCAATTGTCGAGATCGTTCAGGAATGTCGCTCTGATTTATAGAGATGGCGTCGATCCAGATGGCGACGCCTCGTGGGTGCTCCCGGAAGTAGTGAAGCGCCGCCCACAAGTTGGAGGTGACGGAGAATCGCACGCCATCGACAAGAATATCATTGCGGGATGACTCGTCGCCCCATTGGTAAGAAAGAGTCTCGTAACGCGGCCGTTGCGCGAACGTCGTTGTTTGCAAGTGACAGACTAGGAGCCCGTCCTCATGGCTCAGATCAGGCTCAATGGTGACGATGCGAATGCTGTCGGTGCTCGGGTGTAGTAGAGAGCTGGCATAGAGTCCGTTCGGTTGCGATGCATGAGGAGAGGCAGAGCCCGACGACATGTTGCGGGCACGACGAATGCAATGCAGACATTATGTTCGCAGCTGGTGGACATGGAGTAAAACAAAGTAGGAATAGAGACGGGATGAGAAGGCCGACTTTTCTGCATGGATCCTCGATTCGGCGGGGCTGCATGGCTTCCCATTGGCATACACGCATGGGTTGCAGTTGCCGTTGCAGTGGTGTTCGGGGAGGGGAGGGAAGGAGCGAGAGACTCAGCTTTGTTTGGTAGCTGCATGCTGACTCTTACGTGACATCGCTTTCAGCGAAGCCGACGACGTTCGCAGACGATATGGACAGCCTCACGTATGGGCCTTGGGACATCTGCTCCTTCATGATACAGGCAGCTGATATTTGGGACGGAAGATGAGCACAAACAACTCGATGCATCATCATGAGTTTACCGTCTAGTGTAAGAGTACCAACTGCGCTACCCGAGACTCGCGAGCACTTTCACCACCATCGCTTTCGTGCCGTCACAAACAAGAGCTCACGTCTATGAAACAAGCAGGCACATCTGGCCATCGTCGAAATCACATCATCACATATATCCCTCCACATCCCTTGCTCAAGTCTTCTGGATACCCCATTGCGTCATCCAGCTCTTGAGCCAATCACGACTGACCGGCCCCAATGCTCGCAGCGTTTTACTGGCTGCCTTGGACGCAGACAAAGACATTATACTCTGGCCTTTGTCCGTCGTGCTTGAGGAGGTGTTGGAGTAAAAGTCTATCAAACGGATTGCTGGGTTGCGCTCAACATCTACGTTCCCGTCTCTGTCTGCCGCGTCGGCACTGGCTTTGAGGAACTCCACCCATTCGTCAAAGGACACAGCCTGCAACGAGCTGTCCGCATAGGCATCGAGCAAAATGGGAGCAACGTCCTGATTCCACGAAGACGTGGATGGATTGACAACATGGTAAGTCGCCGACCGCAACATGTTTCCGGCGCCGCCGGCCGACGCAAACGGGCCAGCAGTCGAGTTGTTGGAGCCGGCGACGAGGATTTCCATCAAGATGCGGGCGAGCTTGTCGACGGGAAGCCAGTCAACTCGGTCTCGCGAGGGAAAGTTGCGAGGAAACACCCCAAGATGGGCCGAGGACACGATGATCGAGGGTATATACTCGCTGGTACTCCAGAGTCCGAACCCGCCTCGCTCGACAGGACCGGCAATGACACCAACACGGCAGCTCGCTGAGCGAACGCCCGAAACAGCCGCGGCACGATCGAGCAGACACTCGGCAAGGAGTTTGGACTGACCGTATCCCGTGCTCGCTGCCGCGCTGAGATCGTAGATGGGCGATTCAGGCACATTCTCGTCCGAGTGGGCTCTCTGCCAGCCGCCCACGGCGGCGATACTTGACAGGAAGAGCACAAATGCGCTTCGCGATGAGTGATGCGCCAGCCGGATCAAATTGAGCACGCCGGCTATGTAGGGCTCAAAGGACGCCAGCGACCAGTTGAAGTTGACGGGCCACTGGCTGTGAACAATGTGCGTCACCGTCTGCTCCAGTTTCAAGTGCGTCTCTGGGCTCAGTCCCAATTGCGGTCGCGACAAGTCGGCCTGGCAGAACTCGACGCAATCGAGGTCGAGTTGCGTCAAGCCGCGCTTGACACGATTGCTCTGGTATCTCTCAGCGCCATCTGATGAGCGGTCAAGGCAATAGATACGTTCAACGCTCGGGTCTTGAATCAATTCATGCAGCAAGTATGAGCCCAGTGAGCCTGTACTGCCCGTCAGCAGCACAGTCTTTTGTCGCTCCAACGGTGGCGGATCAATGACTCTCGACCTCACGGGGAGCATGTTGACGTATTTGACGAGCGTATTCTCCATTCGCTCGAGTTGCTCGGCCGAACCGACAATCTCATAACCTTTGGTTCCCGTATGTCCGTCGAAGAAGAAGTCCGCCAGCTCTGTCAACGAGCTATGTTGATAAATGAGATTGGCCGAAACAAAGTCGGGCTTGAGCTGAGTAGTCTCGGCGAGTTTGATCTGGATTTTGAACTCACGCACAAGTCGAATGATGTGCAGCGAGTCTAGACCCATTGAGAACAGTCCTTCATCAGGCTGAGGGTTGTGTATGTCTGCGATGTCGGCTAGCAGCTGACGTAGCCATTGTACGATGGCCAATCGATCGCCGAAATCGATCCTGTTATGATGCAGCAGTGTCTTGGGCGCCAGATCATCGGCTTCTTCGTACAACCTATCGATATCTTCCTGGTAGAGCTCGTACGTCTGTCGTCTCTGGATCTTACCTTGACCCAGGTAGCGAATTGGACGGACAGGGTCGACAAAAATGATGTGATATCGGTCGAGCTTGCCATGGGCAGGGGCGTATCTATTGGCTTCAGATACAGCCGCCTGAAGGCTTTCCAGCAAGTTCACAAGATCCTCCGTCTTCTCTGGTGCTGCTTCTCCCAAGTCGATGAGGGCCGCTGGCTCAAACTTGCCATGTCCGACCACCATGGCACGCTTGACGAGCGGACTGCTGCGAAGTCCTGCCTCCATGAGCGCGGGAGCAAGCTTCTCACCATTGCTCAGCGCTATAACATCATCTGACCGCCCTCGCCATCGGTAGACTGGATAATGGATTAGCGCCATCTCGGCTCTCCTGTACCGCATTGGATTGTGACGGGCCGTATAGAGGGGAAAACACTCACGAAATGGCTTGGCCGGATCCGGGTGTCGAGAATATAGATCATGCATAGAGTACTCCTGCAGCTCGGGGAAGGTGCTGAAGATGCCCTGATAAGACCGGAGCTCGGGCTTGCGCACAAGGAAAAGCTCGTAAAGTCCCTGGGAGTACTCGCGCAGCTCGATCCCCGAGTGACTCGGATGCCAGTAGAAGTAAGCCCAATCTTGTCTGTTCGGTGATAGCCTCGGCAGACATGCGGTCTCTGTGGCTCCGAAATTGGAGATGACTCGTGTCTTCTCCGAGACGATGTCTCCGACCGCCTGTGACAGAGGCGCACCACAGACGAGCACATAGCGGAGCCTGTTGATGCGATCCAACATGTCAGGATCTTGACTCAAGTCTTCGTATATGGAGGGAGGTCCTATAGATGCATCGACTCCTGCATGCTTGTGCATCTCGTCGGCGAATAAGGCGTTGGGGAGCACGTTCGCGGGTCCCAGCACTGTCGTCACCCCCAGCAGTAGGGACATGGTGATGCCAATGTTGATGCCGCTTGTATGAAAAAGGGGCATGGCATTGTATGCTCTACTTGCCTCCTGGTAAACCTCAGTCGTTGGCACATGCTGATCAATAGTTGGTATCGTTCTCCACGCCTCGTAGGTGCTCAGTATCTCGAGTTTCCAAGTGATTGGCTTGGGTAATCCAGTTGACCCAGTGGTATGAAGCACAAGACAAGGGTGCTCGCGAGCCTCTGCAAATGTCTTGTTGTAGGGATAGGGGCGTGTAGACTCGTCATCCAGAAAGGACTCCAGGTCCGGCACGACATCTGTCCTTTGCATCGGGTGTTGGCTCAGTATGTGGTCAATGTTCACTTCCCTCGACGTCAGGAAGATGTGGCAGTCAGCCTTTTCCAGCACGTTGACGTGGCCAGCCACGCTGTTCCGCGTAGACAAGAATAACATCTTGTAGCCGACTTTCATGGCACCAAATGCCAACAAGAAGTAACGTAGATCATCTGCCACGCTCCCCCGTTGACGTTACTAACATGCAGCATCGAGACTCAGTATGCAAGACTTACTGCTCCCTATGTACGCAATGGTAGGGAAAGTTCCCTCGTGAGGCTTCCCAAACTTGTTCTCTAGATACCAACTCGTCTTGTTGATAGCTGCGGCAAAACACCTTGCTGACACGTCGACGAAGCCATCCTGCAGGTTCTCCGACTTCGCGTAAGCAAACAGCGGGTGGTGCGGCACTTTTCTGGCCAGCTCGTCAGGGATGAGATGAACCAATCGATCCAGGACGGCATGTTGCTTGAGGAAGGGAGAGGGGATGTCACGAGATGGAGGCTGGTTCTGAGACATGGTTTTAGGGGCTATAGAAGAATAAAAATCAAAGGTCGTCCCGGTAGTGCAACGAGTCTATCAAAAAGCGACTTGACGGCCATATTATAATTTTGACGCCTTTTTCATACAGATCACTGGATGCTGGGATTGAAAATGGCTCTTCACGCCACAATTCTTCCAGCTTCATCAAGTGCTCCGTCAACTCCGGGTTGTGCCTCTTTTCGCAGAGATTGGTTTACGTAGCCCGATAGTCGTTCAGCCCGTGGACTCTGTGGCGGTCTATCCTCTCCTTCGTTCAATATCATGCTCGATATTTCTTGGTGTTGATGCATGTAAGACTGGCTCTCCGATCTTCGCATCACCACCATGCACGGAGGGTCCGCCGTCTAGGAGGGGGCCAGCGTGGTCTCCCCCTACCCTGTCGTAGGGGTGCACGTAAGATCTGTCCTCCGAGATCCGAAACGGCGGGCATGCGTATAACCTCAGCCTTTGTGGGCGGACTAGTGTTTGAAACTTGACCATGGGGGCGGAGCTCGGAGCAGCGGAGTCGCTTCTCGAAGGAGACGGCTGCAGGTACGGAGAAGGTTCTTTGTCGTGTTCCATCTCCACAGATGCAGGCGAGATGGGCTTGACAGGGCAATGGGATGGTATCTTTCGAAATCTCACGTCCATGAGATGGAGATGCCAAGATGGTAATCTTACGGATTACGGCCGCTCGCGCGGCTGTGAACCCTTGTTTCTCTGACTGTCCTCGTGCTTCCTCTCCACCGCCGGGAAAGATAAGGGGAGGAATGTCCGGAGGCTCAAGTCCAAGTCGGTCGTTCGTGAACGAGAGAGGCATATGGGCGGCTCCCATCTGCGCAAGACTCGAGACTCATAACAACAGCGCCCCACGCTTTCTTTCAGAAGATCTCGGCTCTTCAAGAAAATTTAACCCTTCAACATCGTCTGGAAAGAAGAATCCTCCCCAAAGAACCAATCACGCTCCAAATAAGCAAAGTTCATTTGTTACTTCTATACCATACCACCTTTAGTCATGTCTCGTTCCCTCCCTCAGAGAACACTCGGCCGTGACGGCCCAAAGATCCCTGCCTTGGGGCTCGGCCTCATGGGACTCAGCAGTAAGCAGGCAGCCTTATCACAAGGGACACTGGTCTGAGCTCCAGCGAGAAGCTAATTGGTATCGCAGCTTTCTACGGGACGCCCGGTTCGGATGAAGAGCGTCTCCAATTTTTGGATCGCGCCCATGAGCTCGGTAGTGTGCACTGGGACTCGGCAGCCATGTACGGTGACAACGAAGTGCTGTTGGGCAAATGGTTCGAGCGCACCGGAAAGAGGAGCGACGTAAGTGACTGTGCTCTCGTGTCTTTGACGCTTCATTGGCCCATGCGAGGTGTTGAACGGAGAGCTGATTGTGTACTTGATGCAGATCTTCCTCACGACCAAGTTTGGCAACCATGTCACGCCAGAAGGAGGCCGAGAGATTCGCAATGACCCTGAATATATTCGACAGTCTGTCGAAGATAGCCTCAAGAAGCTCAAAACTGACTACATCGATCTCCTGTACTGGTAAGATAGAGGGATTGCCGGGCCGTGTCTGCTGTCAGCACTAACCAAGCCGTGGGCCATCTGCAGCCATCGGTTCAACGGCAAGATCCCCGTCGAAGTTATTGTGAAGACGATGAAGGAATTTGTCGAGTGAGTTCTCTCCCCAGGACTAGAGACGAGCAGCCCCTGCCAGATTCGGCCATTCATTGACCACTCCCTTGCCTTTCCAGTGCCGGCAAAGTCCGTTATCTTGGCCTCAGCGAATGCGGCACCGACACGCTTCGTCGGGCCGTCAAGATTCACCCCATCCACGCCTACCAGATCGAATACAGCCCCTTCTCCATGGACATTGAGCAGCCCGACGTCGGCCTCCTCCAGACGTGCCGTGAGCTGGGCATCTCCACCGTGGCTTACTCCCCCCTTGGACGCGGCATGCTCACGGGTCAGTACAAGTCTGTGTCGGACTTTGGCGAGAAGGACTTCCGCCGCACAATCCCTCGCTTCTCCACGCAGGAAAACTTAGATAAGAACATGGCTCTGGTGGACACGCTGCAGCGGATGGCCGACCGCAAGAAGTGCACGTCCGGCCAGCTTGTGCTTGCGTGGATGATGGCGCAGGGCCCGGATATTCTGCCTATCCCGGGAACTAAAAAGATCAAGTACCTGGAGGAGAACGTTGGGGCGTGCTTCGTCGAGCTGACGAGTGAGGATACGCGTCAGATCCGGGAGGCGATCGAGACATGTGAAGTTGTTGGGACGCGGGTTGCTGCGCATCTAATGCATGATCTCATTGTTGATACTCCCCGGTTAACGGAGGTCGCGGTGTGAGGCTTGGGAGGAGCTTTTCTTTGCGTGATTTGTTGTTGCAGAATAAGCACCTGAGAAGAGATCAGAGGGCGGACCGAGGAAGATGGTTGATAGAAAATGATGTGTTTTCAATCAATTGGAGTTTGTGGTGCTATATCCTTCCCCTCTCCTGCTTGGTCTTTCGTAATTTTGAGGTTGGAGAGTGAGTGCTCTGACGTTGTGAGGCCAGCCTTTGACGACAGTGTCTCGCGTCTCCGTCTGGCAAAACGCAGCTTACTGATTGTCGCTTCATACTTCCTATCTTGGTGCATTCTGCGGTCTCTCCCGAGCAAGTTAGTCGCACCTATGCCGTCTCGCTTCGTGCAGGATCTGATCTGTACGGAGATACCACGTGCGCTGTCACTACTTGCCGCCGGCCTGTACGGCAAACGGGGATAACGCGGTACTTCTTCCTTGACCAAGGCCAATCCTGCATACAAGGGATCCGCTCGTTCAATGCCGAACGAGCGGGGTGGCGGTGCGTGCTTATCTGATTCCAGATCCTTCCCGTCTGACGTCTTCTGCTCTCCGTGGCCTGACTTGCTGGGTCCGTCTTACGTCCAGTCGTGGTGACGACGAGCAGTGCCTCCCGTCTGACTTGAGGCGTATCATATTTTCTGGGTCTTTTTCTCCTTTGGGCAATTTCCTAACCGGTCGGAGGGGTCCGAATCCTGCAACACCATCGTCTTTATCCGGCGGCTGCATGACCGCCATTTTCGCGACGGGGACCTCCTGGACGCGAGTCCTTCTTCGTCCTTTGCGTTCGGTGATACGACCGTCAGCTCTGGTTGACATCGGTCCTCGGCCCCAAAGGAGCATTGATGTGCGGCGAGAGGCAGCGGAGTCACGTCTGGATGCTGTCATCTGGCGACGAACTTTCCGGACGAATAGGAATAGGTCCAGTGAACCAGTCACAACTATGAGAGGCAGCCTTCAGATATCATGATGACCCAGGCCTGTCATTGTCTGAGTTGAAACATTTGCTGGACCATCATTTGTCTTGCATTCATATTCTGTTTGCGTGGTTTTTCCTTCGACGGACAGATTTGAGTCGACATCCTGTCTCCCCAATCAACCGAGACAACATGGCTCACCTCACAAAAGAGTATGTCGACCATCTTCAATCCAACTTTGGGCATCTCAGAGTGCTCGATGACATCATTCGCCATCGTGCGGGCGACAACCCGCCAGTCCCCATTCTTGGCTATCCCAGGACAGATGATCGTGTGGACGACTATGAAGAGTTCACTGGCCGACAGCTGGACGGGTTCGTTGATGCCGCGGTGAAGCATTACATTCGTGCTGGGTTGACCTCGGTATGTCCGCCACTGTCGTCTTCATTATCGACGTGAGTTTGCTCACCATGTGCTTGTAGAACAAGAGGGAAGTCATTGGCATTTACGCCCCGTCAGACATTGACTTTGTCGTGTCCTTTTTCGCTCTCAGCAGGCTGGGCTACACCGTCATGTGTCTTTCCCTTAGATTAGCCCCCTTGGCTATCACAAACCTGCTCAAGCAAACACAGTGTCGCGTCATAGCACACGGCTCTACGCCGCAGATCAGCGAGACCCTTGACGCTGTCACTGTCGAAGAATCGCTCAAGCTCGTGCCAGTGCCAAACCGTGCCGTTTATACCACACCACGAGCAGATGGAGAGGTTACGTTTGAGCGGGTAGTGGACCGAGAGCGCGAGACCGATGAGACAGCGCTCGTCATGCACAGCTCGGGTTCGACTGGCTTGCCGAAGCCAGTCTTCCTCAGCCACAGGAACGTCTTGACCCATCCGATGCAGGGTTCGGGGCTTAAGAACTTCGGTGCCCTGCCCCTCTATCACATGTATGGCCTCTCGGTCATGCTTCAGGGGATGTACCTGCGCAAAACGGCAAATTTACTGAGCGCTACGGTTCCTCTCACGACGCCGAACCTTGTGACTGCTATTGAGGCAACTGGTGCGCAGGCTATCCATGTCGTGCCTTACGCGCTTGGACTCATCAGCGCGAGTCCCAAGGGCATGGAGTGTCTAAAAAGAGCCAAGTACGTAACGGCTTGCGGAGCCCGAACGCCAGATGAGCTCGGCGATCGTCTGGTCTCGGAAGGCGTGAACTTTGGTGTCGTCTTTGGAACGTAAGTGCCACATCAAAAAGAAAGCGCTCTTCGTTTCCCTAACGCAACACCTCAATCTAGCACCGAAGCCGGTCTTCTTGGCGACACCATGAATCGAAAAGTGGGCGACGATTCGTGGAGTTATGTCCGCATCTACCAGAATATTCGGCCATCCATCTTCATGCAACCTCTTGGCGACGGGACATTCGAATGCGTGTACTTGAAAAGCCACCCTGGCCTATCAACATCCAACTCGGATGATCCCGAACCGGGCTCATGGCATTCCAAAGACGTCTTCACACCGCATCCCGATCTGCCCGACGTCTGGAAATATGTGACGCGCCTGGACGACCGTGTCACACTGAGTAATGGTGAGAAGGTCCTCCCTTTGCCCATTGAAGGCCGAGTGCGACAACATCCGTTCGTACGCGAGGCCGTAGTTTTCGGTATAGACCGGGCTATTCCTGGCTTAATGCTGTTCCGAGACGAGCAGGTAACCGGCCAATTATCGGAGGAAGCCTTTGTCGACAAAGTCTGGCCTGCGATAGACAGCGCAAACGCCAGGGCCGAGGGCTTCTCACAAATCGTGCGCGAGATGGTGCTCGTTCACGCTGCTGACGTGTCATGCCCACAGACGGACAAAGGGAGCATCATTCGTGGACAGGCCTATCGCAAGTTCGCGGCCGAGATCGACGGTGTCTATTCCAGGCTTGAGAGCAAGAGCGAAGGCACGCTCCGCTTGAATGTCCCCGGTATAGAAGCCTTTCTCCAAGACACTTACCAGACCATCCTGGGGGCGCCGCTCGAATCTCTGGACGTCGATTTCTTCACCGCAGGCGTGGACAGTCTGCGCGCAATTCAAATGAGGCGCATCATTCAGCAGAAGATTTACCTGGCGTCCAAGCAGCTAGAGAACAACGTGGTGTACGAGTTCGGAAATGCCAGAAACCTAGCGAGACACCTGTACTCGCTTGGTGCGGGTGAGGACACAAAGGAGCTCGACAAGGAGGCTCTGATGCACGAGCTCATTGCCAAGTACAGTCAGCAGGTGCCCCCTCCGCGAGAATCATCAGAGCATCTCTGGAACGGCGTCGCCGGCAAATCTGATACCAGGGAGACGGTGGTGAGTCGCGATCTTGTGTGCCGGATCCTGAATGTTTCATTCTGGTCTGCTTCAACCACTGACATTTGAACATTGATAGATCCTGACTGGAGCCACCGGCTCCCTGGGTGCCCATCTCCTCAGACAACTGATTGCCGACCCTCACATAGCGAAAGTGTATTGCCTTGTGCGCGGAGAACAGCCAGCCCAGCGTGTGGCAAAGGCCTTGGATGATCGTGGCTTCCCGTCATCCACTCTAGTCCCAGGCCTTGAAAAGGTGCATGCTCTCACGGCGACGCTGAGCGAGTCTGACCTCGGTCTCGGGGAAGATCTCATCACAAGACTCCGCAAAGAGGTGACTCTCATCGTTCACCTTGCCTGGCCCGTGAATTTCAGCATCAATCTGCAGAGCTTCGAGCCACATCTCGCCGGATTGACGAATCTCTTGGCGCTATCTACCTCCACCACTCGGGAGCCGGGAAGGAAATGCGCACGCCTTTTCTTCGCGTCTTCCATCTCGGCGGCGGAGAACTCTCCCGGTCCGTGTGTTGTTGAGGAAGCGCCGATCATGGACCTCAGCAGGGCTTCCGCGATGGGCTACGCGCAATCAAAGATTGTCGGCGAGCATATCGTGGTCAACGCAGCACGAAACGGAGCGGCGAGCTACGTACTGCGCATCGGACAGGTGGTTGGGGATCGCAACCACGGCATCTGGAACGAGGCCGAGTTCCTGCCCTCCATGATCCGGTCCGCGCTCAGCATGAAGAAGCTGCCAGAACTGAACGAGCAGGTATCCTGGCTGCCAGTCGACACGCTAGCAACTGTCATTCGCGAACTTGCCGTGGTGGCAGAACGAGCCGTGTCAAATCAGCTGCAGCAGCCGGTGGTGTACAACCTCGTGAACCCGCACCTCTTCTCGTGGTCCGAGCTGCTCGTCGAGCTAAAGAAGGTGGGGCTGCAGTTCGAGAGCGTCTCCGTAAAGAAGTGGCTGGAGACTCTCAAGATGAGGGCTCTCCTGAACGACGACGCCGAGGCCCAACGCAATCCGGCCGTCAAGCTGCTTCACCATTTCGAGGAGCGGTACAACACGCCCAGTGGCTCCAACGCGGGCTCCATCGTGTTTGATACGAGTGTCGCCCAGAAGCACAGCGTTGTGTTGCGTGCGCCGCCTGACATCATCGGTGAGGGTTACGTGGGCAAGTTTGTCAACACGTGGTTGAAGCGTTGGATGCCAGCTCTGGAAGCGAAATAGCGGGAGCTGATGGCGGGAAATGCACTGAAGATGAGATTGACGAAATGAACAACTGATGAACCATGAAATTTAGTCCTGGCCGCGATTGACATCTTGCCAATGCTATGCCGTCAGAATGAAGAAGTAAGAGAAGAGGCATGCCTTTAGAATCCCACAGGGCAGCAACAGAACGCCATCTCAAAAAACGCAATTGATGCTGCGGGGTATTTACTCCGCACACCCTACACCTTATCCTTATTAATACTCTACCGAGGTCCAAGTCAGGACCCACCTCCGGTTACAGAGCAATAGGCTGTATGGTAGAGCAGCCAGAGCAGAAGGATGATAAGTTTATCATGTATTTTGTCATAATCTCCGTCTCGTAACGTGGTGAGACTGATGAACCCATTGAATTCGTTCATGGCGCTGAATGATGACAAAAGACCCCGAGTCCAACACCGCAACAGCCACATCTGATCACTATCGCATGTATGAATGAACTGTGCGACAAACACGTTGTTTGACTAGAAGCTCCGTACAGGAATTCCCAATTCCCCCTTCACAGCCCAAAAGCCAAGTACAAACCACTCAAGATGCTCGACGCCCATAACACCATCTCGCCCCTCTTGATACTCGGCTTCGCGAACCCCTTGCCCAGATCGAACCACAGATGCCTCAGCCCATTAATAAAGTGGTACGCAAAGGGAAACCCCAAGAAGAACTTGACGGCCCCCTTGACCACGAACGGCAGGGCGCCAAACGCCGACGCGAGACTTGCCGTCTCCAGATGCCACCCCAGCAGCGGTGCGACCAGGTACGACGTGAAGTACAGATACGCCACGCCGGAGAGGGTGCAGCCCGTGATGCGCGTCCACGCCGAATGGCCCAGCCAGGTCTGCTCGATCTTGTAAATGCCGAGGTGGGGGGCAATGGGGCGCTGCAGGCGCTGGTTGACGAGGATATCGTGGCCGTCTGCTTGGGAGATTTTGGCGGTGCCCACCGGACTGGATGCGTTAGCTGAGATGAGAGAGTGGTTGGTGGTCGGGAGTTGATACCGTGCTTGAATGCCCGATGCAAGGGCTGCTCGGGGGAGAGTCGCGAAGATGCCGGGCTTGGCGCCTGCGTGGAGAAAAGTAAGTTGGCGATTCGATGTTGCGTGTATGGGGATGCTCACCTCTTCGCAAGGCAGCTATGCCAACTCGCTGAGCAATCATGTTGTGTGATCGGACGGTTGATGTGGAAGAAGGGATCATGAAGGAGGCCAGCGCCGACGAGTTAATCGCGGTCGGGCTGCATCTTACCGCCTTCCCCACTCATCCAGTGTGCACTGCCGACACCAATCACAGCTGTGTAATATCTCAGCCAGAAGCTGCATGTGATCCTCAGCCGCCTACGCATCACGTGCACGCATACAATTTTTAATCCACTCGTTTCCACCCGATTTTCTGCTCTTTTTTTCCCTCCTTCTTCTCCAGATAGTTCACGAAAGCTCGTCGTGCGCCGTCCGCGCCACCCGCCAGACTGCGACACGACACGGTCTGCGGACTGAATGAGCTGTCGGAGAGGAAATGCTGATCCGTCGTTAATCTCGGCTTTGGGTGCTCGGTCCCGGCGTCGTTTCATTTTGAGATCTACATTCTGCTGTGACTTTGCTGTGCGGCTATTGAGGCTGTTTGCGTGCCTCTGCTGCCATGTGCACATATCTTTATTAAAAAACAAATCGTTCAGAGTCGCTGGCCACGTGGTAAGATTACATTGGCCGGAGCACACGTTTCGTCGTCTTGAGCTGCCGAAAGGCCAGCGTTGGAAAAGAGCTCTGCTTCACAATTGCTGGCGGACCAACGTGATCCCACCTTCTCACATTAAACCAACGTGCCCAAGCGCGTCTTGATCATGACACGTCTGTACGAAAGAGCCAGCATATGCGGGAGTGAAATGTGAAAAAAGTGAAACAGGCTTGCAGAGCACCAAATGTACTGCTTTAGGTTGGGGTCTCTGACATTTTGTCGCGTCAAAAATGGCGCAGCCATGACTGGCCGATAATTGACGTATTAGTAACCCTTATGTACCGCGACACATTTCGATGCGCATTGGATCATTGTTGCAAGCTTCAACCGAATGTGAAATATGTGAATTGGATTTGGCTATGATGCCCGTTGTGCTCTATATTCTATTGGACAAATGAAAGCTCCGAGATATGTACTGTGAGAAGAGAAAATGAATAAAAAAGCGAAAGTCGTCTTCCCTTGCGAGGCAACAAAGAAGATTGTCAAAAGTCAAAGACTATGTATGAGCGTAAAGATACAGATGGCAATATTTGCAGAGAAAGGAAAATGTGCTTGCTTAGTGGATGACCGCCGGCTCTCGGCATGAACCCGATAGACATGTCGCGGGCGTTGTCGCAGTGTAGGCAGAACAGCTAGCATTTACCGCCGATATCGCAAGAAATCTTTTCGGCGAGCGCATCTGGTACAATCAGTACATGTGGAAAGGGATTTGCGAGAGGGGGTGAACTCACAGACGGTGCTCACGGGGTGGCCCGGAATCAGGAAGGGAAACGCCGAGGCGTCGACCACGCGGAGTCCTGTGGTGCCAATAACGCGAGACTTGGTGTCAACGACGGCTTTGGGGTCGTTGGCTCGGCCCATGGCACATGTGCTGGCTCCGTGCCACATGGTGTTGAAGCTGGTGCGGATAAAGCGCTCAATCTCGGCATCGGTTGACACGTTCTTGCCGGGGAAGTACTCGTCCCCGATGATGTTCTTGCGCATAATGTCCGTGGCTGCGACTTGACGCATGCGCTTGACGGCCGCGACGGTGATGTCAATGTCGGCCTGGTGCGTGAGGAAGCCCGGGTTGATGATGGGCTGATCGTAGGTGTTTGCCGATGCGAGCTTCACGTCACCGCGGGACTGGGGCGCGACGAGGGCCATGGACAGAGTGGCATAGTTGTGGCCGTCCGCGGGATCTGTGTGTCTGGTTTCGACCTGCGAGCCCAGGAGAGCCCCGATGGAGAGGTACTCGACCTCAGGCCAATCGGCAGGTAGGGCCTTGAGGGCAGACAGTGATTGGTTGCTCCAGCCGTTGCGCAGGGAGTCGGGAATTTTCTCCCAGGCGAGCACGTCCGTCGCGGCGCTGGTCCACATGCCTGCGGCCTTGTTGCGGTACAGCTCCGTCTGCTCGGCGGCAAAGGACGGGATGTTGAGAGACGAGATGGTTGGTGCGTTGACACGGTAGCCGAGGCCGTAGAAGACGTGGTCCTGCATGTTCTGTCCCACACCGCGCCTGTCGGCCACAACGGGAATTTTCAAGGAGCGCAGGTGCTCGGCTGGTCCGACCCCTGACACCATCAGAAGCTGGGGCGAACCGAAGACGCCGGCGGTGAGAATGACCTCCTTGCGAGCCGACAGTGTGTACTGTAGACCCTGCGTGTCGACGAGCACGCCGGTCGCCCGCTTGCCGTCAAAGATGATGCGCTTCGCCATAGCTTGAGGGTGCAGCTTGTAGTTGTCATTGCCGAGCGTCGGGCGCAGGAAAGCCGTCTCAGAAGACTCACGGTGCATCGTCTGCGGATTGACGGTCAGCGTTACCCAAGACTGGCCAAAGAGCTTCCCGCTCAAGAACCCCTTGATGACAGGCAGACCGGCCTTCTTGAACCCCTCAGTGGCCCAGGTGCCAAAGGCTTGTCCGTAGTTGGACCAAGTTAGACTGAGGTGGCCTTGACCCTCGGCGGCGTCGGCAGCCACATACTCAGGCGTGGAATTGGCCAGGCGCAGGTTCATGTTGGGCTCGGTGAAGTTGATGCTTTTCTTGTACCAGTGGAAGAATTTGTCCCATGTGTACGAGGCATCACCCACCACATCAGCCCAGCGATCCAGAGAGCCCTTGGTTGGACGATGGTAGACCATGTAGTTTCTTGCGGAACTGCCTCCAAAAGTCTTGCCTCTCGCATAGTGAAGTGGCTGGTTCAGAGCTCCCTGGAGGTAGAATTTCATTGTCAGTTACATCGTGTCGTCCCTGGGATCTCATCTACCAAACTGTGTTCGGCTTTCTTCAGACTGTCAATGCTCACCGGTTGAGGCGTCGTTTGATAACCCCAGTCAATCAGAGGCTGCCAGTCGTTTCTCCCTTTGCCAGCAAAGGTACTCCCCAGAGCGGGCACCTCGCTGTAGTTGCCATTGCTGATCTCGTAAAATGAGCCAGCCTCAATGACTCCTACAGTGCCAGCTTTTTGCTCGACGAGCCTCGCGGCGATGGTGAGTCCAGCGGTGCCTCCGCCGACAATCACGTAGTCGTAGGTAACATTGTCCCCAGGAACACCGAATGATGTGCCCAACAACTCGATGGGCTTGCCAAAAGCCACTGAGGACGCTAGCACGGTGGCCAGAAAGCAAGATTTTAAAGTCATCTCCAAAGAAATGTCCCTGAATCTTGAATTTCGCAGAGATGATCAGGGCGGTAAAAAGAGGGTGAGAATGAGATGTGAGAAAAAAGAGATGAATGAACAAATGATACAAGATTGAACGATTGCACAAGGTTCTGGATCAAGCGAGACGAAACAATAGACCCGACTCGTCTATTTATCTTCACTCAAGTCACAAGTATCAAACTCCTCGGATGAACAAAATCCAGTCACGGATGAGTGTCTTGGAGCCGTCGTAGGGCACGTGTCCGTTCCGGAAGAAACTCCTTGGAGAAAGCTCCAAGAGCTCAGGATTGCGCCTCCTGACAGAAGTCATCGTGACTCAAGTTGCTGAACCGTGCTTATCTCCGGAATGAGCAATGGTTTAGCACGATATGAAGCAATAGTGGTAGTTAGATCCCCTCAGCCTTGCGGGACATCTGCAAGGATGTCTTCTACTCAGTCCTTAGAATTGCGCGACGAAGAGAGCTGTGATTCGTTGGAGTCGCCAAGTGTCCGTCGCTGAAGGATTTGAGGCTCAGCCTGGTATGGAGAAGAAGAAGAAGAAGAAGAAAAAAAGAGCCCGCCGAGCCAGTCCGTATTACTCCGAGGGCAAGGCGTGGATCTACTAGAGTAAAAGTGTCCCAATTACGGTAAAACAGCCGACAAACGCAAATCCCATGATGCAGAAGTATTGGTTTGTTGTGTCGACGGCGCGCGTCATGGCCGATATTGCCGCGTGTCTCGTGGCACCGGGCCTTTCCATTTGTCGCGGTACATAGGGGTTACTAAGCACGTCAATTATCGGCCAGTCATGGCTGCGCTATTTTTGACGTGACAGTTATAAGCCCGGGAGGTGTTACACCTATACCTATAACTTCCACTGCCTGCTAGTTTAATTCCCACTAGTGACCACTATAATAATCGGGCCATCCAACCTACCTATAATACGGTTAAAGGAGTCAAACAAGACCTGACTATACCTAGACAGAGGGTAGTCCGCTAAACATAGCTTAGGTAGTTCTAGGTGCTCTGTATAGCACTAGAACTAGGGGGTATGTCGCGGTACATAGGGGTTACTAAGCACGTCAATTATCGGCCAGTCATGGCTGCGCTATTTTTGACGTGACACCATTCCAAGCCTGTGGTTCGCCCCATGCGTATTGCCACGTGCGGCTCCCTTGATCGACGACTTCATTCGTCCTAGTAAAAACCTGTTGTCAACAGGGTCTGGGATGTCTTTGGCAAATAATGTCGGACCTGCATGACCCGAAGAAAGATCTGACAGACCTCTCCCTCAGTATCTCCCGCCGAACTTCGATAACAGGTCCGAGACAACAGCAAGGGGAGTAGGTGCCGGTCAAGGTGCTCGTCTCGAGTCATATTTACTTTGTCGGCTGGCCTGAATTGACGGTGCAGCAATTTCCTCGGTCTGACGCCCCCAAATCAGATCCCGCGAATGAGAAGCCAGATTCTCGAATGAACAGGCGAGTTTCTCGGCAAGCCATGAGCCGTGGGAGATTCTCGAAGTAAGCCCAGGCAGCGGAATTTCCCGTCTTCGCCGTGTCCGCGTGTGCCGTGCCGCTCACGGCGTATTCTAGGTCCCATTTATGCATCCAGGGGCCTCTCGTGCATCAACAAGCATCTGCATCCTCCACTTCATTGGCGGTCCGCGCGGCAGGTTAGCTCACTGCAAAGCAGCTATCTTGGGGAAAGTATGTATGTAGGGTCCTGTACGTACGACCGTGCCGTCTCCACCGTCAAAGATGACAGGATGGCCGGGCAGGACATGGGAGTCGGGACCAGGCCAGGCAACAAGGGCTGGCTGATCTGGACCCGGGTCTTGCTGCCATCGACGCCAGAGAAAGTTCTGTGGCGCGTTCCAAGACTAAGAATCGGATGTTTGCGGCCCACATGGGTGTATGATAGATCAATGTCACGGCGATATGCTCGGGGCAGTACGGAGTAAGTAGTAGCAAGAAGTGCCTTCATCTGTGTGGCCAAACCGTGCATTTCGCTTCGTCTCGAACATTCAGCCTCATTGGAAATGGCGGGCGGCACCGGCCTTGGATCCAATGATGGCTGTGCTCGTACACCATGTCACTGTCCCATGTGCTCAAATCGGAAGAGGCTGACTGCATAGCCGACCTCAAAAGTGTTCCACAGTGCAAATACGAGCAATGACGCGCAGGAAAGAGGCCAGGTGAAGCCAGTATGGGGTTCTGATGTAAGTTGTCAGCGCCTACGGCCTCTCTCAGCACGGCTGCGGCGGTCGATTGTGGAAGCAGGAGAAAAGCAAAACACCCGGTAGAGATGCGTCTCGTTGACGTGTTGAATTGCCACATGGCGTCGGACATGATTGGACGTCAAAGTAAGCACGAGGGCTGTAAACAATGTCGCTTTATCAAGATATCTTGCACCCTTAACTGAATCCAGCCCGTGCCGGTGCCGAACAGACGACCGGGTATTTCTTTGGAAGAGGGATTCATCGTGATAGCGCGCGCGGTGCTTGACGAGAAGTTGTCATCCTTCCCGCCCGCTCCTTCCGAACGTCCAAGGAATTTGAGTTTCTATATCCGGCCTTGTCATCGGAATAAACAAACCAGTCGAGAAGCCACTCAGCCAGACAGACAGTTCAAACGATTCATCAGGATCGAGCTAGATCTTCCCACGAATTTAGCTATTGATCGATCACGCGACCATTTCGGCAATTGCACTGCTGGCTGGCGGCACCACCGTTGATCCGGCTCCACTATTCGCTCCTCCTCCTCCAGCTCATTCTTCGCCCAAATGTTCACCACGTTTGTTGGCTGGAATGCCTCGCCCAGGGCATCCAGGACGCCACCGGGGGCCATGCAATCCTCAAAATCTGACATACAGGAATCGTCGCGCTCTTCCATGACCACGCCGTCACCGCAGTCTCCTCACCTGCGCCAGCCGCAACGTCGACGCAGGAGGAGTCAGGTGGCGAGGGCATGCGAGAGATGCCGCATCCACCGCATCAAGTGCGACAGCCATCAGCCGTGTGACAACTGTGCCAAGAAGGGCCAGCAGTGTACGAATACTGGCTCATACACCTCCGACAAACCACCGACATTGCCGCAGGCATATCGGGAGGCCGAAAGTCTCAAGAAAAAAGTCAAGGAGTTAGAATTGGAACTGCAGAAGGCTAGAGAGCATGGCGAGGCAAATAGGATACTCGCGGCACAAATGTCTTCTCACCCATCTGGCAACGGGCTGGCAACAGGCAATGGAGCCGCCAATCAGATTGAGAGGAACAGTGCCATGGTATGGAAGGGCATATATGTCACGAGTGGCCGCTCTGCGCACGCCACTTGGTTCGGCCCGTCGTCGTTGTTCTACTTCATCGGCCGACTGGACGCCTACGTTGATGACTTCGTGCAGCAAAGGCCGCATCGGGGCTCCATTGTTGCCAGTGCTGCGAGCAAACTCCTCGATGCCGCCACCTTGGCAGTCACGGTGGAGGACGATCGGGCAGGCGAACTTCAATCAGAGGATTTCGATCTGACCCCCACCCAGGAGGCGTACTTTCTAAATCTGTTCTGGCATTCCTATCATACCATCTATCCAATCCTCGATGAGAATGAGTTCAAAGAGCACTATCAGTCGTTGTGGACACCGGGCGTCCTACGCCGACGATCGTCCGCCCTCGTCGACATTGTCCTGGCCCTCTGCATACAGTACGGCGTGGCGTTGCTCCCCAGTTCAGAGCGAGACTTTGCTGGCAGCGGTGCAATGTCGGATGGCTATAGGCATTATCGGCGATGCCAGATGCTGCTGGCCGGCGAGAGTGACAATCCCACAATCTCCACGCTCCAGTGCCAGGTCCTGAGTGCCGTCTATTTTTGCTGTGGCTCTCGGACCAACATGGCGGACGGGGCGTGCGGCCTCGCCGTGCGGACGAGCTACATGCTTGGCCTTCACCTCGATCCACCAGAATCCATGCCGCGGCCAGCTCGGGAGATGCGAAGGCGGATGTGGTGGACCTTGTACGTCCTGGAAAGTAAAATGGCCATGAAGCTGGGTCGGCCTTTCCTTCTCCCCCGTGATGTCGACGTCATGTGTCGCCTTCCAGCTGATGATCACGATCTGGCTGCCCTGTCCAGCTTCAACTTCACACCCTTGACGGGCGATTGCACCTGGCTCACATGGACATTGTACAACACCAAGCTCGTGCTTGCCGGTCGTGCGGCGCACACTGCCATGTACAGTCATGATCCCCGATGTTCGGGATCCGTAGCATCGCGAGGAGAGTCGTTAGCAAAGAACGGCTCGCAAAATCTGCCGACAGTGTGGGGAGATCCCCTCACGGTCGAGTCATACGCCCAAGCCTTGGCGCCCTACATGCGGGCGCTCGAGGCATGGGCTGAGAGCGTACCTGACGCGCTCACCATCAAGTGTAAAGATGGCACTTCCTTGCTGAGCATTGACATGTCGAGTCCAGCCGATGCGCTGCCGGACTTGCAGATAGAAAGATTTGCGCCACCGTGGCTTCAACGTCAACGTTTGCTTCTGCAGCTGATGTATCACAATCTGTACGTCAACATATGTCGGCCGTTCATCTCGTTCGAGGCGTCGACACACTCATCGCCCGTGGCCGACGGCATGGCCATTCGCTGTGCCAACCACGCCATCCTGCTTACGCAGTTGATGCACCAAGCTCTGTGCAGCTCGCCTTCGTCGCCGTCCATCTTGGCCGGGTGGCACGAGGCCTTTCAATGGCAGTGGAACGCGGCCATCACCCTCATCGGCTATGTGCGAGCAGTGCCGTCCACCAAATCTGTTGCGACGCTGAACGCGGCTCGGGCGGCCATCGACCTGGCTACTGCTGTGTTGACGACATTTGGGGAAACTCTGGATGTTGCCGTGACAGTCACCGAAGTTGTGCGCGACCTGGCAGCCAGCGTGGACCCAGCAGCTTTTGGGCAATACTACGGATCGAGTCATGGGTCCGAGTTTCGGGCATTGACGGATGTACGGTCCAAACTGTCGTCCGATGCCGATCAATTTGAGTCCGAGTCTGACAGGTCCGCCGCAGCCATGATTGGCAGGATCACCGGACGTAGCAGTCTTGGCACATCCGGAAGCGACGTGTTCACGGCCGGGAGCTCTGATTCGGGGCAGCTGGATCTGTTCCCACCGGATGCGGACCTGGAGTACACGACTGCAGCCCTACAGGACGACTTAGACCCGTCCCTAGATTTCATGCTGGGACCGGGCCAGTTGATGATGGAAGATGAGATCTGGTCGCTGATCTCGAGTCTGGGCAATGATGCACAACACTCAGATGGTGCCCAACTGCAAAGCGAGCGCCTCTGAACGTGATATAGTACTACGGAATGGGCAAGCGTGCTGTCTTGGCGTTCCGACGCAGTGGTTTTGGCGCAATGTGTTGCTTGGTGAACGCTAGTCATGGTCATGTAGCAACGGCATTTAAGCCGATTTTGATATCTTTCATCTAGAGTTGACGAAAATGCTCAGAGCGTGATAACCTAGGCTTTACTTTTGAGCGAAGTTTCTGCCACAATACTCGTCACTGACTCCATGAACAGCGAGGCGCCTCTACGCTCCGTACTCAAAGCAAGCCCATCTCGACCGCCGTAGACTCAACATGCGCCCAGCTCCACGAAACAAGTGAGCATGTGATCCCAATTGGCGTGAAGCCCTCTCTCACAGTAGACAAAACCGCCGTGCCACGCATATCCAAACGCCAACTGTACCGAGCCCAGCAAGAAACGACCCCGCAGCCGGCGTGACAAATACACAACACTTCCAGCAAAGACCACCTCCTTCCACAGTCAGACAAAGACGCGATAAATTACAAAGCTATTCAGCCGGTACAATCGTCGCGGACGTGTCGGACGGGCATTACGCGCAAGCTCGCACGCAGGCTGACGATTCGGAGTTGCGGAAGTGGAGCCCACTGGAGCGCCACCGATTGGTCGGCTCGCTCAGCATTTCAGGGTCCGAGGGACAACTCCGGAGGGGCTGAATTTGTAAAATTGGATGAAGATGGTGGTCATGGTGGTTGAGGCTTGGGAAGGGTTATAAAGGACGAGAAGGGGGCTGATTGTTGATGGTTTGGTCATTCAGTCCATCAATTGAGTTGAGGAACAAGCACAGCCATCATTCGCGACGTCTGTTTGGGCTAGTTACTGAGAACAAGCAGAGCAATCATTCGTATTATATCTTTTGAGAGCAAAATGCCGACCTTCACTGTCTACAAGGGGAACAAGAGTGGCTACCCCCACAAGACCACGACGACGAAGCCAGATGAGCTGAAGGGGGATGATGTGCTCATCAAGGTTACGGCCTCTGGGCTGTGCGGAACGGGTGAGTTTCTTTCGTATGATGTTTTTTGTGTGTGTTGCTGGAAAGAGGAAAACGACTGACATGACTTGCAGACCTGCATTATGTATGTTTGACCTGCTAGGGTGCGGAGAGAAGGCGCTGTTGTGGACTGACATGCAGGGCAATAGGCGCAACAGGACATGGTGCTCGGTCATGAGGGCGTAGGTGTCGTTGAGCGTGTAGGACCCGAAGTCAAGAGCCTCAAGGTCGGCGATCGCGTCGGCTGGGGCTACGAGGTCGACTGCTGTGGCACCTGCCACGAGTGTCTGTCTGGCGGCGAGACCTTTTGTCCCAAGCGTGAGATCTACGGCAATGCCAACCTGGACCAGGGCAGCTTTGCCTCCCACGCCATCTGGCGTGAGGCCTTTCTGCATGCCATTCCCGACAACATGTCTGACGAATCGGCTGCTCCTCTGGTATGTGGCCCTGCCGTGTGCTCTTTTGTACACTGGCGAATGCGTCTCCGACAGGTAGGAAGATGAGATGCTAAAAGCGACATGCGATAGCAATGCGGAGGTGCTACCATCTTCACGACCCTTCAGGATGTCTACCCCGGCGAGACGATTGGCGTCATGGGTGTAGGCGGCCTCGGCCACATCGCCATCCAATTCGCCGCTAAGCTGGGCTGCCGCGTCGTGGTCCTGTCCAGCACCGACTCCAAGAAGCAGCAGGCCTTTGACCTCGGCGCGCACGAGTTCGTCGCCACCAAGGGCGCCAAGGAGCTCAAGACGCAGAACCCGATCAACCGCCTGCTCGTCACTGCCGCGGTCCAGCCCGCGTGGGATCTCATCCTGCCCATTCTCGCACCCAGAGCCACCGTCTACCCGCTGTCGGTCTCCTTCGCGCCCTTTGAGTTCCCTTACATGCCGCTCATTCTGCAGGGGTACCGCGTCCAGGGGTCACTGGTGGCCACGCGCGACGTCCACCGAAAGATGCTCGACTTCGCCGCCTTCCATGACATCAAGCCCATTGTGGAGAAGTACCCCATGACGGAGCAGGGCATCAAAGACGCCATGGTCAGACTGGATGAGGGCAAAGTCGTCTTCCGCGCCGTCATGGTCAACCAATGACTCTCTGTGTTGCCGAGGGAGTCGCTTCGGGTAAAAGTGTTGCGTGTTTTGAGGTGTTGTTGGGGTTCTGGCTAGAGTTTCTTGATGAGGCGCATTGGATCGGCCAGACGGCGAAAGGGTGATGAGAAGTCACGCGTGTGAGAGCGGGGAGTGAAACACTGCATAGAACTCGAGCATATCAAGGCGCTTGTTGACGTATCGGCACGTCTTTTTCCTTTCTTTGTTACATTAGATCTCTCTCTCGCTGAGTCGAACAAGAATTTGTTTGAGTTTGTTTCTGAGACGCGCAAATCCCTGCAAGTGCACCCGTCATCGTCGATGACACGCGTCTAGTTCAACGACGCCGGTTTATGTGTCTCTTGCCACCAGCTCTGGATTGCGCGAGACGTGTTACTGAGCACCGCAATTCCAGACATGTAACGCTTCGACAATGTTCGAAGAGCTCGAGGTTTTTCCAGAAAGCCAATTTAGAGGCGAGATCATGTTTCTTGCACAATGTCCCAAGCAATCGAGTTGTGGCCGGAAAGTGCAGGGCAGGTAGGAGTGGTGTGCAAATGCTCACGATCACAGATTTTTGTGTATTTGGGTACCTGAACGAAGCACATAGAAGTGGTACTTACGACCGAGACCGGATGAGCAAATGCTCGTGGATGCAGTTTGTTTGTAGTTTTGATGCTGTCGCCTTCAGCCGGTAGCCTCGGAATACTCGTCGGGGGTTCGACGACCATTGATTGCCTATTCCCTTGCAGGGCAGGTCCATGAGGCAATAATAGCACCACGGCATGGTATGAAAACCAATATTCTGCTCTCATCAAATTGGCTGCGTTCCCTCAGACTCGTTGCGGACACTGACTGCTTTGCGCATCCCGTCTCTCGAAACGTGCTGCAGAAGCTCGTGGCAGCCTTGGTCTGACACATGCCGCCAAGGAAAGACACCCCTGATCCCGGGTGACTCGAGGTCTCGGCTGCGCGTGGTCTGCTGTGCTAGTGTGAAGCTCTCGCGCGATTGTGGCCGCCAGTCCAAGAAGCAATGAGCAACGTCACCCCCGATGAACAGCTGGCGCGTGGCACGGCTCCACGCCTGCGGCGACTGCGGCAACTGCCGGTGGGTGCGACCACCCGTTGGCCCAGGTGTTCAATTTCGTATGCCCAATAAATGGCTTTCATGTGATGCCCATCACACGCAGAGCGAGTCGCAAGCGAGCAGACTTTCTTTTCATGCGTGAAAAGGGTACTAAATGCATTAATTGCTGTCATTTCTTCTTGTTCATCCGGGATGCCCCTTCGTCCCCCTTTGGTGGCGATGGTGGCCACTGCTAATGCAGGAACGTGTCGGTGCGAGGGACCCCTAACCCTAAAGCGACCCGCCGCCGGTCCCCCACCACTCACTCTCCCTCGCCTGATACTCGCTGAGCGCCTGAGCCGGACAGTGGTCTGTGTGCGTTCTTCCCTCGCGTCGAGACGGCGGCGACAGCCAGCGGCTGGCTTTCATCCGGCCCCCTTGCATCGTACCTTTTCTGCTTGTTCATCTCTACCTCCGGCTATCCTTCGCTCACAAGCGTGGCGTCGGACAATCGTCACACTCTCAAGTGAGTTACCGGTTCCCAGAGTACGCCTTCAGACGCGTTGATCCGGATTCGGCGCTGGATAGGACCGACCGAAGGAAGAGGCTTGTGGTCCAAGCTTCTGATCAAGACCCGACATCAAAGACTCTCTGCCTCGAACGAGAGGAGCCAACGTGCCTTAGTTCTTGGCCGTTCATTCGCCGATGGTATTGCTTTTCAGCCCTCAGCCATTGCTGGGCCTCAATTCAGCCTTGCTCAGGCGAGGGTTTGTATCGACGTCACTGACTGATACTCCATGTTCGCCACAGAGAGGGGCGGCGGTGAGCTTTGCTGCATTGATGAGGGTTTCGACCAACCAAAGCCTCGACTTTGCGTCAAAGCTTGCCGCCATCAGAAATGTTTATGCCAGCTTCTCAAACCCCCATCACGAAGGCTGCCTCAACAATCGCAGCTTGTCATGTTCTTGGCAAAGTCACGAGCCGTCGAACACTAGCACTTCTACAGCTGAATGATCGTCTGGCAGCCGCACTGCCGACTATCGGCGCGAATCATTGCACGCAATCATGGGACATGTCTCGCTACTTCACTTTTGCAACGACCTTTCTGATCTTTTCTGAACTGCACATGTGATTCTTTTGCGGCAGTAACGCCGTCGTCAGCATTGTTCCGGACGATGCACGATCATCCGCGCCGGCTGGTGTTTGGCGCAACGTGGCAAAAGCTAAACCATACAGAATTCGATGCACATACGATGTTCAGCCTTTCAGCCTGTGCCAAGCGCTTCCTTCCGTGAGGCACGGTTCATCTGAACTGCGGCGGGGCTGGGCGTTCAAGATCGAGGGAGGTCCAATGTCAGGGGCTAAGACATGGTTGGACGAGCAGTAATTTCGAGACATCTGAATGAAAGCGGGACATCGGCTATGGCCGTTGAACCCTCAGAAACAACAAAAGCTCATTGCCGCGATGCGTCGGCTCCCCGCCTTCCGGAGAGGCAAATGCCGGTCGATCTTTACCCTATGAGGCGCTGCGCCGCTTGACAGTGGCTCTGCCACTTGGCGGATCAACGAATAGTTTCAATGACGGACCTATGGGACAAGAGGCGTTGCATATCATTTCCCAATCTCGAGGCAGCTGAAGAAAAGAGAACGTGGTTGGATCATGGGTCCAAGGCTGACTCCGAACCACATGCTGCGGGGTCATCGTACTCTGTCTGCCACTCTAGCCAGCCAGACGCAGAGGCGACCGGTGATGTGGCACATCCCGAATCAGGCTTGGGGAGACACTTGCGCCACCCGACAGGGCGGCACCTCAAGCTCAGGAGAATGTCTCGCGGTCCGTCGCTCATGGGGGGTGACGTACCTGGCTGGACTAAGTGATTATGCGCCAGGCGCGGGCGGCCCTCTTTCCTCGTTCAAAGCTAAACGGCTCCAGCTTGGCGAGTTTAATTTAGCGCCTCGCACTGGTCAGAATCAGGGGTTCGAATAATCATCTTTCTGCCCACAATGACGGTTCCTTTTGTGCTCCCTCCCTTGAGCTCGATGCGGACTAGCGGAAAAAGCACTTGGCCTTGCCCGACAGGCCGGCAGCACCAACGACACAAGACTTTCCGCGTAGTCAACATTTGCAAATTCGCCTCATCAGGGTGGAAATGGCCGTGGCTGAATCATGTCTGGTACTTGGGGACGCAATGGCTGGATGGAAGCCTCAACAGTAACTCATTGACCCGTATCCGGATCAACGCGAGGTTACCGTACTAGCCTCAGCTTCAGATGAGCGAAAGAGGACAAGAGTCGTTGAGGTAAACTTGCCCCGGATGATCCCACGCACCGACAGTCCTGGCATCTTCGCACCCAGTATTCCCGCACTAATACACGAGCCGTTACAGCATCAACGTTGCGATTAACCGTCCGCGTCTTCTCTAGACCGCCATAGTCGTTAGTCCCTTGATGGCTCTCGCCCCTGGCCCTGGCTTGAGATGGCGGGAAAAGCAAATCACAATTCACAGTATCCCCATGTAGCCAACAAAGATGAGAGACATGGCGACGCCGGGATCCGAAATGAAGTATAAATATGCAGCCTTCATCCCCTAGAGGTAGTCCTATTTCTCATCATCCCCATCACTCTCAACATCAAGTCTTCAATTCTACAGTCTACCAACACCACTTTCAGCTTCAAGCAACTCCAACCTCAAACCATCAAAATGAAGTTCTCTGTCGCATCCGTCCTTGCCTTGGCCACTGCTGCCTTTGCCGCCCCAACCGCCGAGCTTGAAGAGCGCAACTCAGGCGAATGCACCTACTACGTCGGTGCTACCGAGTATGACGTGGTCGTGGCAGCTCAAATCTATGTGGGCGTTAAAGCTAAAGTCGATGTCCTTGGTCTTTTGGACGTGAAGGCGGCATTGACCGCCGAGGCTTGCCTCGCGCTCTTCTTGAAAACACAACCGACGTGCAAGAAGGTCTACTGCTGCCCGACAACATGCACTCCCGTAAGTACTCCGTCTACGTCTCTTCCCAAAAGAGTCGTGAACAAAACATTGTTTTCTGACACATGAGACAGGGCCAACACATTCCCTCCACTTGCTACCTGGCCCACTAGGCGACTCGGTTTGGGCCACTGCAGTTCTTCGACTTACCAGAGAGAGAGCGCGCGCGCGAAAGCAAAGGATTGCTCGCAAAAGACTCGGTTGTGCCCAGCAAAAAGAAAAAGTGTTGGAAGTTGTTCATTCTTGCTTGCAAAGGGAAAAAGCTCCGTTCAGGAGGCTCGGGTCCAGCACCTCGGGTTGGGTCGCCAGTCGCCAGGCATCCACTTGACCAATCTTGTCTTATAACCTTCTTTTTGTATTTTTCACTCTTTTCTCCCATTCGAGCCAGATAATTTAGGTGACCGCACATAGTCTGATAATAAATGTGGCTGTACTGCAGTTGCAGCCACCTGGTCCCATATTTACCTGCTTCTAAGTCATCATCGGTCCGTATACGTGAAGTGATTCCATGTTCATTGCGGGGAGGCTTGAAAAAAAAAGGTAAATTAACAATGGCGATAATCGCGTTTTTTCGTGCGACAGCGCCTTCGAGACCGTCACTCGAAAAGGGTCATTTCGAGCCCCCGCTCTTAAATACCATTTCAACTGCTGATCAGGACCCCACGTACTATACACGTGGACTCTTCTCTATACTAAATGACGATGACATGACGTGACACCGCAACTTGTGTTGCAAGGACACATCTTTGGCATCTCGGCTCTCGATGCCTCCGACCAATGGTGGCGTGTCATGCCTGCTGGGTCAACTTGTCGATCTCCTTGAGGCACGAGGAGCTGCAAGCCTCTACTACGTGCCCACTCAGCCCGTTTATCAGGCGGTCACGTTGCGATGGCTTGCTTTAGGGTGATGGATGTGTGATTGTGGGTGTTCCCTGAAGCAGTGGAGGGGAGGGTCTTGGGAGACTTCCACCCTTACTTGCTTTAGGTACCTTATTTTGCTTCCTTGACTTTAAGTTAGGTACTTCAAGTACTCAAGAACCAAGGTGCAAGCTTGCAGGACCCTCGTGCCTCAAGAAGATAAGGCAAATCGGCAAGAAACAGGTCACCAGGACTCGAAATACGTTGAGCGGTCCTGATTGGCTGCGGCGCTTCCTTGAGCCTGCAGCAAGTAAGGTGGTCGTTCCTTGTTGCCGCGTAGAACTGAAAGTCGCTGGGGCAAAACGAGCCCAGACAGAGTCGAGCTCGTCCAAAGCGACCGAATTAGTGAAGACAACTCTGCCACAACCGACGAGCACTGAAAGGTGTGACGCATTCGCTACCAGACGGCCTTTGTCACGCATGCAAGATTACCTGATCATCGTCCTTTTCAGCCGGAAGAGTCACGCGTCTGATGGGAAGCCCAAAGCGACAAATCCTTCATTGTCCGTCCGTCCTCCGCATGGACTCGATACAGCATGATACTGCGCATTCCGCCACACCGGGAGACTTCCCGTATTACGGGGCAGAATTCCGAAGCGCACAAGCGCAATCTGTTGGTGATCATCGATCGCAATCATGATACCATATGCCCTTTGATCAAGGACGTTGCAGCTCCACGAAGACCCTGTTCTATACCTATATGATGGGCAAGAATGTGGCACTTGGGTGCGTTCCTGCCCAGGCCGCAGGATAGACGTCATAACAAGTCTTCTAAGCGTCAGCATGATTTCGGTGACGACAGACACCCATCATGGGGCAACAGTGGGCCGGCGTTCATGACACCTGATATAAATTGAACGTCTTTTTCTCATGATCATTTACCTTGCGAGGGACTCGTGGCAAGATATCTTTCTTTTCTTGTTCTGCAACTCGGAGACCCAACTCTCTGGGCGACCCTTGGGGTCCTGTGGTCTGCCGGGCATCGACTGCCACGTTGCACCTGGCGACCATCTGCGTGGGCACAAGCCTTTGTCTTTTCTGCTTGATTCAAACCCCGACTGACCCTTCAGCACACGGTGAATATTGCCGCAGCTCTTTCGCGCAGAGTTTCGAAACCGGCGATGGCGATGACGAGTCAAGGATCACTGGGAATGGTGGGAAACATCGCGGCGCCGAACTGCCCTCGTCCATGGCAAGACAATTCCAGGGGGGTGACAACCCAAGAAGATGGGGCTCCGACATCAGATGAACCGCTCGACTCTTCCGCTACACCAGCTGAAAGCCTGTCTGAGAGGATATCACTTCGTGCACTTCATTAGAAGCCCCGCCTTCTTCACAGATGTTGATCCAGGGCTTGTGTGGAGATGGGTGCCTTCAGAGGCAATCAGGAGCAACTATGCATCGGCAAGGAGCCTCAGGCCTGGATGACTATGCTGAGCAACGCATACTATGCCACGCCGCAAGATGTCCTGGCGAATGGAATGTCGAGTGGAATTGAGCTGAGCAGTCTGCATCTTCGTTGGAAGTGAGAGCCGTTGATAATTCTTGCCCCCTTTCACGCGTACGATCACACTAAAAAAAGGACACAGCCGGCCGGTCCTAATGATCATCGATAAGGGCCGTTTACTGATGCGACAGATCTTCTGGTCCCGCTTCACTGTGCAATCTTCAGCATTGTGTGGAGCACGGAAGCGCGTGCAGATTGGAAGACGACTAACTCTCCATGCGCACCGAAGAAACAGGTCAACAAAGCGATCGAGGGTTTTCTTTCGGCGGAGAAAAGATCTGCGGAACCTGTTGGGAACCTGGGCCTTGTATTTTGCCGGCCACACGCTAAAGTGTCCATCATTGCGCTTGATCTTTGGGTAGACCTGATAACGAGGCACGGCACGCATCCGCGAAGCACCCACAATAGTAGGTACCTACGAGCATGTACATATGTACATAGCATAGTATGTATGGCACCGTCGGCGATTTCACCACCCTAGACGTGCGCGTTCATTGGCTGTCGGATCATTCTCCGAGCCTACCCCCACATAAGGTGGTTTGACGCAGCCTTGGAGGCTGGAATATCCCATTTGCGAATGAGTTGGGGCCAAATCATATCATACAACAACCCTAAAGGCCGGAGACCAACAAGAGTGTTTTCTTTCCCTCAATGGTACTTTGACCACCGTGGGCGACCAATACTTGTTTGAATATCATGGATCATCGTCATATCCCTCTCCAGCCGTGGACTTCAGGCGCTGAAGCTCTCCAACCTTCCATTCAGCTCCCAGATGCCGGCAGAGAGCGACGCAGTCGTGCCCATATCGCTTGCAATCATTGTCGGCGCAGGAAAAATAGGGTTTGGCCACACCATTCCGCCCGCCCTCTCACCACTCAGTTCCATCATACTTGATAACCAAAAGATGGACTTCGCGACGAGCAAAACACACAACTGACCCAGCGTAGTGCGATGGCCAACGACCGACATGCTCGAATTGTGCAGAGAAGAATCGTCCGTGCGAATATCGAGACAGTGAGCCTTTATCCAGAGAATCGAGAGGTATCATCGTGGAAGTAGTTGGGATTTTGAGTCACCTTCCAAGCACAGACGCCAATCAAATTCTAAACAATTTGAAATGCGAGTCCAATGCCCTGACTATGTTGACGGCCATTCGAGAGTCCGCTCTGGAATCAAGAAGCCCTCAGGCCAGCACGGGCGCAAGAAGTGCATTTGGCCAATTACGTTCGCGGAATGCGGCGACGTTTTCAGAGATATCCAGCTCTACAGTTGCATCATCCCAGAGCAAGACAAGTTCGGAGGAAGGAAGTTTTGACGCGCACGATTCTGTCATGCCCATGTGAGAGTGCAATGCTAGACCATATACTGCTTGTGGATGAAGCTAATCGTCCATGAAGGTGGCCTCGACAGCAGACATCGTCAACAGAGTCGTCCGCCGCAAGGCATGGCGAAAAGTGGTCAGCCGAACTGTGCGATGCTCGACTGCGCGATCTCAGCATCAAGCACTGGACCAAGGTCGACATTGATAATAACCTGGCAGCTGACTGTATTTCCTTTTATCTCAAGACAGACCACCCTCTGCTCGGCCATTTTGATCCAGCCCTTTTCGTGTCCCATCTCGTGACTAGGAAGCAGATTTATTGCTCCTCGTTGCTTGTCAACTCCCTTCTCTACTGGGCTTGTGTATGCTCTTTGACTGCAATCACAAATATTTGTTAATCTGGCTGACCTGGGTCGCAGCAATCGTACAGCTTTGTCGACTCAGCAACCGACCAGCTTGCCCTTGAATTCTGTACCGAAGCAGAGCAGTTGTGGGCAGTCGAGCGCAGCAAGGCCAACGATTCGGAAATGAACCTCGCAGCAGCCTTGTTCCTAAGCATGGGACATCTTGGGCAAGGATGTGATCATTCTGTGCGTAGATATATGGCTGAAGCAGCAAACATGGCCAGTAGACTGGGCTTCATCGTCATCGACGGCAGTCAAGATGCGGAGGCTCGCCCAAGAAATATGGCACCCTCAAGCAACGAGGGAAGGGCCGCTCAGATATTTGCGGCATGGGGCGTTTTCAACTGGTTAACGTGAGTATCGTCTTGCTGACGTGTTTCAACAATTCCTCAGATGTGCCTGACGTCAGTTCTAGCTTAATGTCACTTTTTCATCATCAACCAGGATCAACTTGCCCAGCGCGCCCGCCGGATATTGCAATACCGATCGGTACGGCTTCACAACCGATTGGTCGCCGTCTGCCGTTCAAGTCTGAAATAATCCCGTGGCAGCCAGCCTACATGGGGGACACCTTCACCTATCTCTGCTGGTTTTGGACCATTGTGCAAGATGTCAGCTGTTTCCGTCGTGCTGAAAGTCAGAATCGACTGCCATGGAACACGGATAATTCTCTTGCTTTTGTGGAATACAAATTCCGCGAACTTGTGGCATGGACTGAGAGCGTGCCCCCTGAGCTTGGTTCCACTGGGCGTAACGAACACCACGTTCAAATCATCCGGTAAGGCAGCCATTCCCCCACCCTGGCCCAGTCAATCGCTGTGGACTTATGCGAGGATGCTATTCGCAGTCTCTGGTTCCATGCAGCCGTTCTCGACTTCTTCCGGCCGTTTGTTGGACACTCCCCGACCAATAGACAAAGTCTACGCACCTGTTACGTCAACAGCACATGCAACCCCCGTATTGTTTGCGAGTTCTATGCGAAGCAGCTCAAGCAGCTAGTCGAAAACTATCAAACGAAAAACACCTCATCAGACTTCCCCTTGCTAGGGCACGCTGCTCTCACGTACGTCGCCAACACAGCCTGGAAAGACGGATACATGAACGAAGACTGGTATAACCATGTGCTGTTCTGGCTCCACGAATGCCACATGGTCAAGAAATCATGGAGAGTAGCCCAAGCAATCGCCACCAGCTTGACATCCATGTCCCTGGACCAAAGTGATGTATGCGGATACACAGCCGGCTATAATCTACCAGAGCTCAAGGCCCCTCAAACAGCACCTCTTCCACATGATGCTCGTTTCACTCACATACGAGCAGCCGACTTTGTCTCGTCGTATTACCAGACGGCCATCCCTGAGGGTGTCATGGACCAGATTGAGGTCGAGGAGACTTCTCTGTGCCAATACAACACGCCACACTACTAGGAGATGATGATCAGCAGTTCAGGGTTACGAGAGTACCGGTAAGAGGCAGGATAGGGCCCACAGTGGGTTGAGATCAACACACCAGAGTTCATTACGTACTGACAGGACTAGTCCTTGTAGACGATGACTCATGGTGTTGTGTGATTTTTAGCGGCCTGCAGTTGACGGATGACACGACTTCACGGGCACACAGCTCTTGACAAGCGAATCGGAAGCTATGGCCAAGCGATGACGAATGAACGAAATTCATGACTTGCACGCACGTTCTGTTCCTACAATGGGTCGCTGGTGCGCAATAATGCAGATTCTCGCATATGATCTTGATTTCAGGAATTCCAAAGTCGGGCAAGGTTTTTCTATTTTTTTCCCCTGTTGGGTCAGTCAGTCGGAGCCGCCACGGATCTCACTCGTGTTTGAAAAGACTAAGACCCTGAGACGCTCTGGATATTCGTTGGACAATGATATTTCCTGGCGCCCTGTCATGACTACTTGGAAGGTCTGTGTCCCATCTCGACCTGTGTGGCGAATCTCGCTTTTGTCTTTCTGAGCTGAACGAATTTGCGGAGACTATAAGACTTGCAGCTATCTATACGGGTCTAGTGTTTGGAGGGTGCGGAAGATCTGCAGCTTTGTTACATTGATGACTGCCACGACACATCTTGGCAGAAAATTGACACGCATGGACGTTTCGTCGCCCCGGACGGGAAAAAGAATCGAAAGTCGTGTTTCATCCACTCTCAAAGACACGCCAGCCTCTCTCCTCGACTGAGCGAGAAGGGCCAGGCCAGAGGTGGGCGTCTCACACGTATTTTAAATGGAGTATCATGCTTCGGATGCATGCACAACTGGCAAGCTCTCGCAAGTGTGATGGCTCAATGCGGCCAAGACGATTTGTCCTTCCAAGCTTCATTTGGTCTCAAGTCCCATGGATTTATTGCGTTCTGACCGTGGACGCCTTTTCAGGGCCAAGAGGGTTGATTGACTCCTGTCTGAATGGCGTGACAGGACAGACTTGTCTCTACACAGTTCGGCATGGGCCGCCGCGCGAGATTGCACACGTCTGAACAGGGTGTACTTGAATGCCCATCCTCTCCTCTTGAAGCGTGGTCGTCCAAGTCTATCTTGGCAAAGCCGGGAAGCATGAGCGGGAAAAGCGAACACGAGCGAGAGCACGACGCAAAAGCTGATCCAGAGAGAAAAGAGGGAGTGATGCGGTAGCACTTTGTATCTGCCGGCAGGAGATCACGCGGACATGAATCAAGGGACATGTCGACATGACCTGGCTGGGCTGCCGCCCAGCTCGATCAGAGTGAACACACCCAACATGCAGTACACAAACTCCGCATGAGATTTTCGACAATTCGCATTTCTAGCGCAAAAGGTAAGACATTTGAAATACTTTTCGCCGTCGGCATACCTCAAGGAAAATCATCCCATGCGCCCAACAGATGTTGTCCTCTCTTGCTTGTTTCCCACTGGATTCGAGCGTCGTGAGAGCGACCAACAGCAGGGATGGCGAGTGAGATGAAGGAAAGAGTACCCCGTGAGGTTGGTGCATGCTCATGTCTGCAAGTGGACCGTGAACGGTCACACCCCCTCCTTTCTCTTCAGCATTCTCTTTGCCGGCCGGGACTAGGATACCGGCCGGGACTAGGATACCATTGTCGCGGCCATGACATTCTTAGCACTCGTTTGCCGCGAAATAAGCGAGACATGTGCGTTTGGATGGGTTTGGCCGGAATGTCTCCATCAGCCCAAAGACGTGGTGTTTTGCTCTGTCAAACATCAGGGAGAAAGGCGAACAACGGTGTCTCTCGGCGCGGTCCCGCTGCCCTTTCTCTGCCGACCGCTGCTTTTAATTGTTGGTGTTCGGTGGCTGGTGGTGTGCCGAAAGCGTGGGGAGCATGCATGTCGGCATCGTCGACGTTTGACATGGAAGTTAGGCATGTCTCGCCTGGACATGTTTCGCCACTGCTCTGTCTGTTGCGCCTGCCTCATTGGACCAATTCTTATCATGGCGCCGATGACTAAATGACCTCTGGACGGTGGCAAACGCTACGTGTATGCAAACGGTCGTGTCATTGGTGCGCCTGCCCCCGCCCTCGGCCCGTCCAGCACATCGGTCCGCAATGTTCCTCCCTCCCTCCATCTCGCTGGCCCAAGGCGGCTCCGAGACAGAGGCATTTCCGTGTGAAAACCGTGAATGAATGCCCTTCTCATGTTTGTCACACGACGGCGTGAGACGTGCAGCTTCACCGAGGTTACATGGCATACTCGGCCCCGAGGCAGTGCCTGCCTCCGGACAGAGGGAGGATGGCTTGCTTGCTTTGGCTGTTGAAGACCTGATCCAAGAGCCAGATCAGCCGAGCCTGGCGGGGATCGTCAGCAAACATGCAGGAGCAGTAACTGAGCTCGCGCCCAAGGATGTACCAACTTCATGGAGACAGGTAAGAGGACATTTCTTTTCCGCATCGTCCATCACAAGTATCCTTGAGCCCTTGTCTCGATATGAGGAACACCACGTGTGCATCTTTTTTGGCCGTCTCTTTGGCTGTACTCCACCTGAGTAGGTTCATTATCCAACTTGCCTGGAACATCCATTCGAGCACACCCCCTCGCGGAGGGTCCTCCGCCGTTTGGACGAATCGAGTAACTACCTTGGTCGGCCGCATTTGGCCCTCAAATCGTTCACGATACACACGAGGCACATCACCCCCGCCCCCCTCCTCTCTCTTTCTCTCCCACACACGTACACACACGTCGAAGGATGTGATGCTCGTGTATGGATACAGCGTACGTCTGTACTCCGTACGTAGTATTGGCATACCGGATATCATGTCTATCCCCAATGCGCATCAAGGGCTAGCAAGAACGGAATCTGCGCGGGAATGACGTCATCAATCACCCCAAAGCAGTCACCAAGCATGCAATCATCGGCCAGTGTGCTATCAAAGACATTATCTTGACGCGGGGCGACGAGGAAATGGACGCCCTACGCGTCCGTCTTACTCCCAAGAGAGGTGCGCAAGTCCTCCTCCTCCTCCTCAGGCGACAGACAGCTGGCGTCTGTGGGACACAGTTCTTACTTGACTGCTTTGGATTGTGCTTTTCGCATCAATCTGATGATTGCGATCGGGACTGGCGTTGTTGCAAAGGCAGGAAGGAGTAAGTAGGTGGGGCAACTGAGCCAAGACAGAGATGGAAGAACATCAAGGAAAGAGAACAAAGCAAAAAGCGGCGGCGGGTTGATGTCGGGCTCCTCTGCGCCAAGGATCATTCATATGATAGAGTACCTAAGTACTTCAGCTTACCTACTACTAAGGTACCTGAGGTAGGTACCTAAGGTAAGTACAGTACTAAGGTACTGCATGTATAGAAAAGAAGATTGAGGTCGGGAGGAAGTCGCAAGCCAAGACGTTCTTACTCTACCTGCCATTTCATCGCGTACCTGGATGGCGAGGAGACAAGAGGAGCGTATTCGCTCGCCCCCGCATGGCAAGCGAGTTCCATGACACTTATTACTCCGTACACAGCGTGACTGACGGGGAGAGCGCAGCATTCGCCTGAATGGGGACCAGCATTGGATACTCCGTCCTGAGAATCCCGCTTTCTCGCCCCTGTGCCATTTGGCCCTTTTCTCTCAATTCTTCCACCCGCTTTGTCGTGTTTCCTTGTCCATTCTCACGCCTTGGCCCCTCCTCCCCACTCGCCATCCCCCTCAACCAGTTGTCCGCTGTCGCGTGTGCGGAGCACCGTAAAGCTTGTCGACTGGACAGGAGTAGACGCTCGGGGCTGTTGTCGAAGCGAAGCCGTTTTCTCCAACGATAAGTTGCACAAATGTCTTTCAGATGCCCTCAGCAGGCTCACTCAAATGATGCAGTCCCTGGTGACTTTATGCGTGGTACATGCACACTAGACACACGCCCCATCAGCCCTCGCTCAGGCATTGTCGCCTCGTTCGGCCCCCGGGGAAGCGTTCCATTTCATGGTGGGATTGCCATGCCCATCCTCGACCATGCAGAAAGATACACCAAACAAAAGCCCCTTGACTCGACAGTGGGCAACAGGGTCGTGCGTCGTGATCCCTGCATCCCGAGAAGCTGAAAGCACAGAGACAATAAGTGGCCCTGACGCAGCCTCTCACAGCGAATAAACGCCCGAAGCAGCGCAAGTCGTTGCCAACCTTGCCGGCTCTTTCCCTTTTTTGAAAAAAATGAAAAAATAAAAAATCCACGACTCTTCCAATCTTCTTTCGAGCCGTCCCCTCCTGACTTGGCTCCATTCCACTGAGCCTTCCCGGCATCCACGCACACAAGTATCTGCGGTTCCATGAACCAGGCCTTGGTGTCATCGGGGAACTCAGAGAAGCCACACCGGCTCATACATAGATAAGTGAAGAGAAGTAATCCAGATTGAGAGGCTTACCCAGTCTGGATATTGTGTCGCAGAAACGGCCACACGGTGTCTTCAGGTAGCACTAGAGTCCCTATTCCCCGATTGAAAGACCAACGGAGAAAATTTGCCAGAAGAGAGAGGTCGCCATTGCCTCGGCTCACGTCAATGTTCGGGCTGAAGTTGATCCCCCCTTTGCATTTTCTCTCTCCATTTCTGACGGCGGTTTTGCGCTGGACGGCGTTCGGACATTGGCTCGTCACCCCTGATTTGCAAAGGCAACATCACACTTCCTCGTGGTGTTTGGCCCTGGTCAGACCACACCTTGAGTCCACGCGACGTGGAATCCTTTCTCAGCTGTCAGCTTGAAAAAAAAAAAAACGTTGAGAACGAGGTGCCAACCTGACTGGGCTCAACTCTCCTTTTTGTGTGGAGTGCGCGCAGATTAAACCTTGCAAAGCAGGTCCGTCAACACCCATCGACAATATTGCCATATCTATCCTTCAAGTACGCAGCTTCAACCCCTTATGTGACCAGCTTTTTCAGCCGTGCTGCATTCCAATATTGCTGTCTGTCGTTATGACTCGACCCGGGACCGAAATGTCAGCTCTGCATATTCACCCTGAAGGAGTCATTTGGTTCGACCCAGCCGTGAACCATTACGACCCCCTTCCGCTCGGCCCGGAAGACGGTTCCTACCTCAGTCTCTCACAACAGCCTCCGCTTTGGACGACTTCTGTGCCGGAAGGCCTTACGGTGGCCAACGGTCAGCCAATGCTCTATGGTGACGCGTCGTATCTGTACACCGGCGATCCAATCTCTCCCGGCACTTGCAGCACCATTCACCAATCTGACCGGCTCAGCGACGGACCCGAAGCCTCAAATACTGGGGTGGCGGCTTGGTCCACCACCTCTTCTGCATACGAGCAGCCTTACTTCCCGTATCATGCGTCGAGCAATGCTCTTTTCGCCTCCTCACCTTTCACTGCCGACCCGGATGATGCGATCCTTCAGGCAGAGGCTGCGACAAATGAATTGAATGGCACAATAGCCAGAGCCGAAAGACGTCGCAAGAAAGCCCTTGAGCGTAATCGCATAGCTGCCGACAAGTTTCGTAGACACCAGAAACAGAATGTTCACAAGCTGGAGGTGTCTAAAGACAAGCTCGAAAAGGAACACATGAGGTTGAAGACGGACATTAGCAACCTTTCCGATCAAGTGATTGAGCTCAAGAATGAGCTCATGACGCATGGCCGTTGTTGCGACCTGAATATTGACAGATGGATGAAGACTCAGGCGCGCAACTTTTCGCAGACCTTGATAGTCAATGACGAGGAAGCGCTTTTGTCAACCACGGCCGACTTGACCGTCGCCTGCCCATGTCATGCTCCGCGGCACGGCACATGATAAGCAATGCCTTGCCGCGACGCTATCAATCTTATCATTCACTTTGTCGCCGGCTCGCGACCTCACTCGACTCGACAGCTTGGTTCCCGCCGGTGGAGGATCAGCCGGTACCCCTGTCAGCACCAAAAGGGGACGCCATGATTGCGCTTCTGCGGCACTCACAGAATTCAACGTCATGAAAGTACGACTCAGCTCCATCGGAGTGCCAAGGGGGTCGGTCACATGCACGAGACTTGTTCAAAGCAAAGTTGCCCTCGGTGGCTCATGGCAATCTGCCAAACGACTCGCTTTCTTCTCTTTTTTTTCCTTGACTTCATCCTCTGTCTTTTTTTTTTTTTTTTTGTTTTCAGAAAGCCTGTTGAATAAACGTGTCACCTTGAGCATAATGATGAAGAAGGACTTCAAGACGCCACAGGACGATGGAAGGATGGGGAAGACCCGTCATGACGTATTTATGAAAAGGAAATGACGACGGACAAGCATTTCACTGGGAACTAAGCGACGGATAAACTTGGATCGGCAGGACATTGCCATTATCTGAAGGTCCCATGAAAGCATCAACGTGACTCGTGCTGTCCATCAGCTAGCTGTCGACTACCAGCGCAGGGGGCGGGCAGAAAGGAAACTACTTCATCCCTGCAAGCATCCAGGTTGAAGACCCGAGAGGCAAATCAGAGCGCCAATGACGTTCCCGATACGTGGTAGCCACGTCTCCCTATCCTATTCACGCGTCACTTTCATTCTACGCCAGCCGAAAACCCCATGGACCCGTAACAAATCAGACTTTGATGTTGCTCAAATACCATCATTCGGTGCGCAGGAAGGAAGAGCCCCCTTCCGCCGTCGTACTGCGTGGTGTTGTTCACTTCACTCTTGCAGCAGACGAGACAAGATTGGAGGGAGAAGCAGGTCGCGCTGAAGGACGGGAGCTCCGGCAGCTGGCGCAGCGTGAGCGGAGAAGTGGTCCGATGCGGTGCCGGCATGTGCGGTAGAGTATATGTAGCCTGTTGCAACGCCGTCGTTTATTCGGGTGGTCTGTTTCGATGTACGTCACGAGGCGGTGCGTTTAGGTAGGGTACTTGCGCGCCGTCTTGGTGTTGCCGCTATGTGGAGTTGGCTGACGGTGTCGGTGATACGGAGGCTGTGACATGGAGAAGAGCTGCTGGTTGGCTGACCGTGTTGGTGAAACGGAAGAAGTTGTGACATGGAGAAGAGCTGCCGGTTGGCTGACCGTGTTGGTGAAACGGAAGAGGTTGTGACATGGAGAAGAGCTGCCGGTTGGCTGACCGTGTTGGTGAAACAGAAGAGGTTGTGACATGGAAAGCTGCCGTCTACACTGAGCGCCGTGGAGCACGTCAAGGTCACAGCCGCACATTGCTGCTCGTTACTTTGACAAGGCCTTCGCTGTCGACGTCTTCCAGCATCTTGCTCGGGGCTCCAGGAACCCTGGCTGCTCTGGTATTGTCTCGCGTCAAACGGAAGCACCTCACCTATTTTCTTTTTGTTATTTGGTCGTTGATACGATGGTGTCTCTTTATCCACCGCCGACCGTTGACGAGTGTCTTGAATTCAAATTGCAATGTCGACATGACCAATGGACGTTCTTGACTGTGTGTGAGCTAGCTGCGCTGCTGGAAACTTGGTTGTTCTCTTTCCTACGGCCAGAGCTGGATAATGACAGAGTGGAAAGGAGGGGGGAGAGCCAAGAAACAAACTTTGATCGAGCTAACATATCGCATGGGTGGTCAGCCCCCATCGCTGAACCTGGTGACGCCACGGTGACACACACGACAATGACGGCCGGACACCCCCATCGAAGCACCTTCATCAAATGCTCCATCAATCTACTCGTACCCCGGCTAGATACAACGAGGAGGTTGCTAAAGCTTGCCCCTGACATCCCATGCCGCCTGCGCCTTTTCCGTCTCGCCAATCATCGCAGCTCTCATGGCTCGGCCACGCCGCGTCAACTTCATGTCTCGAAGGACGGGCGCGTTGGACCAGGCGCTCACGGCCAGCTCAAACAGTGCTTCATCGGTCAAAGCCTTCGTTTGCGAAGCCACTCGTGCGGGAAGGCCAGGCTGCAGTAGCAAGGCCCGGGTAATGATGTCGTTCAACTGAAACGCCGCCACGATGCGCTCCTCTCGCGATTCAACATAACGTTGCCAGGCCGCGCGTAGGGCCTGCCGTGGCACTCCACGCGAGCGGTCTGTCGTCGCCGTTTCTTTGGCCCGCATCAATTCGTTAATGACGGCCGCGCTGGACTCGATGGCCAGATTGGCGCCCATGCCGCTGGCCGGTGTCATCTTGTGTGCCGCGTCTCCGACAAGCACGGCGCGGTCGGTATGCCATGCTGGCGCGATGCCTTCGTCCAGGGGGGTCAACAGGCTAAACGTGCGATTGGCATACAGTTGACCAAATGTGAGGCCTGGTAGCACCGTGACATGCAAGACGGGCTGACAGAAGGCCTGCGCCTGGGCATCGGTGTATCGCGGGGTGCGAGAAAGCGGCAAAGGCTGCGCGAGGGCCTCGAACACGAACCAGAATAACGTGTCACTGTTGCTTGTGAAGCCGATGATTGATTTTGTTTCTCGGTAGATGGAGAAACGGTGACCGGCGGTGACGACGCCCGGCGGCAGCGACGACGTCCCGTAGCAACAGACGAGGCGAGCCGACATATCTGTCGTTCCGTGGCACATCGTCATCAGCACCATTATGTCCCGTTCATCTCTCTCGCACTCATGCTCCAATGCTTACATTGATCCGAAGACTGCGGCGCGGGCTGACTTTGATCGATGAAGCTTCGCACATGGCTTCGCACGCCGTCAGCCCCGATCAAAACTTCGCCTGTGTAGCGCGACCCGTCTTCAGTTGTCACTGTAATGTCATCGCAATCTTCGACGATGGAGGCTACCCTGCACGGGGCCTTGATATGCTTTTCCTTCTGTGATACATGTTCGAGCAGTAGTTGGCGAAATCTGCGTCTCTCTGTGCACAGAATCGGGTAGCCGACCCTTAAAGGAGGCTTAGCATAGGACTGAATCCATCGTGAGGAGATGGAAGATACTTTACCGTTCGCGATATGAAGTCTGAACGTGATTGAGATTGAGAAGGTTCCCATCGGCATCGTAGGAATACCACGCAGAAAGCGGCGGATTGGCGGTTTCCAGCTCGTCGGCAATACCCAGCTGGTCTAGTATGCAAAGGCCATTAGGCTGAAGCGCGACTCCCGCGCCCTTTCCTGCCTCGAGATGATCGCGAGCTTCCAAGACGATGTAGTCGATACCAAGTTTATCACACATCAAGGCAAGGGTCATGCCTGCGATGCCGCCGCCAATGATGATAACTTCATGGCGCTCTTCTTTGGGTGCCATGCTGACAGAAGTGGGTGGAATTGCCATGAGGATCTGGCGCCAAGACCTTGAGACGAGATGACGCGGAAGGGCGGTGCCTTTTCGGGCTCTGCATCTCTGCGTGACGCCTCCGTACAACCTCAAAACGCCCCAGAAGATGCAATGTCGTACCTGGCTATTGATGGCGGAGAGCGTGGTCTGCATGCCATGCCCGGTTCCACTCCAACGGCTCGGCCGCGTTCCAATCTCGAACCATCATCAGGTTCCACAATCGGAGGAATTTGCACCGCCCTTGACTGCCACTGCGTTGCCAGAGCTCGCAAGTTTCTCTGCAGGAGGTTGCGAGCTGTTATTGCCGGCGGTATGGGCGTTCACGGACCCAAGGAGACCCGAAGTGATAGTACCGGACCGCAATAGCGACGTCAGACGATGTAGACCGAGCACCTAGCTGAGCCGGGGCTTTTTAAGGGCAGGTTATGTTTGTTACCTTACCCATGTTGAGATGAATATAAGTCGCCGATTGGGCGTGCCGTGACACGCAGTGTCGTCGGCATGGTTGGTATCCAGAAAAGAATCACCATACGTAGGCTTGTTTGCCACAGCGCGACACACGGTACTTCCGGGACTACGTAGTCCGATTACATGGAAAAAGCCTCAAACGGACTTTTTGTCTGGCGGTGTGCATCGGGCGCAACTTGCGCCGCTGCAGCAGTGGTTGTCTTTGCGGAGTTGGGCGGCATCGCTTCCCCTTGCATGGGCTCAGCAGAAGCTGATGCGTGTCTCTTTGTCCTGCGATAACGTGAGCCAGTAGATCCCGTCGGGCGAAGGCGTGACTTACCCACTCCAAGTATTGCCCGTTCAGGATGCTCGCCATCATTGTCAGTCCGATGATCAACGCCAAGAGGCTGATTGAGGACAGCCACCCATGAGTCTCTGGGCGGTCAAGTCGGCAATTGGCTTAAAAGTCCCGTCCAAACTGAACCAGTCACAACGAATTGCTTGGCTGGCTGACCGCACGAGGACTTGGCAATGTGTTGGATCAGACGAAGTCATTATAGCGCTTTGGGCACCTTGTGCAACGTTAGTTACTCATCTGACACTTAGAATACCGGACAGAAAGGCATGTCTCGAGACTTTATCTGTTTCAGCAAGGCCTCATTGGTAGATTGTAACATAGGTATGTACCGACGACCACGTCAATGCCACTGCCCCCAATGGGGATGAGATTGACCTGATCAGTGGACCAGCGCCGCCGTCCATCTTTCGTTCTGAATGGTTTCAGGAGGACCAAGAATAATTGTTGTCAGACGTATCGAGTACCGTGGCAATGTACATGAATGAGATCACGTAGTCTAAACATACGGAAAATATATGTCTGGACTGGTCAGCAGACGCCACCTTTTCGAATTCTTTGAGATGGCATACTTGGCAGCCCCCGCAGTGATGCGTCTTGCGTCAGGGCGATCCTGTCGCTGTAGTCTTGGAAGTGCGCGCTCCGAATGCGATCCTTTGGACCAGATCGCAAGGGACATTAGGATTGGCGAAAGAGTCTGGGATCATGACACATCAGTCTGCAAGCCCGGTATCACAGCCATGATTGCATTGATGACAAAAAGCCAACTGGAGGACTATGATGCAGCTCGTAGACCTCCGGCTTGCCAAAGGGCGATGGCTTACCTCCATCCGGCAAGGCCGTAGCAGCCATTCATGGTCCCCACGATAGATGCCTGCATGGCGGCGGACATCATCTGACCCATAGCGTGGCAATAAAGCCAGTTGTCTTGGGCCATTTCCCTAGGGGTGTACCGGGACACTAACAAACGGGTCGACGAGCAGTTCAGATTGAGTAAAGCTCAGCAACGCGTGCACGCATACTCAACAAGAAGGACCAGTCCAGGACAAGCAGCACTCTCGCATAAGCCCAAAAAGACGTGCAGCACTTAAACTTGTTTCACGCTGGTCGCCACCGGTATGAGGCTCGTAAGCTCACCACCTATAATTTCGCATGTCGGCAGCCACCAGCTCGGACGGACATGGGTCGTGACCATTCGTGACGGGGTGAGCATTAGACGATACACGACGTTGAAGTAGCCTGTAAATCTATGTCGGCATCAATCATGGCATTACTTCTCCCGATGACCACAAGACTTACAGGTTCAATTCATATCCGCACAGCGACAATTTTGTCCTTGATGGCCGAAACGTACGCATTGTTGATATTGGCCTGGTCGAAGAATCAACCAAATACGAGTAGCAGGCAAAACTGCCGATGTGTAAAGCGCAGACGTTCTTCATGACTGGCCAGTGCACTGAGCGACGCGTGCTCCATCTCTCGGGAGAGCGGCGGTATCGTTTCTTCCCTCGCAATACACACTCGAGCGTCAGCGGGAACACAACCAGGGGCTGCACCAGAGACATTTCGTCTTCGAACTATGCACCAGATGATACGATCTTCTTTTGCATGACCTACCAATTGTGTTCTTTCGTGAAGGTGCATGCAGGATTTCAATAATCAGAGCAGCCTCTGCAGCCAGGACCAGCAACAGATTTCCCCCTCTTCCCCCGTTTTGTGGCCTGAGGACCCTGGAGAACAAGGCAAAGAAAGTACTGAGCGGAGTACGGATTGCTCGGTAGCCCCTGCCACATCTTCAATCAAGCGGGTCCAATAGCAGCCCTGTAATCGGCATGCCGCAGGAGGCAGGAGGGTCAACGTCTAACTTTCCATTTTCTGTCTTCATTGTCAAGGCGCATTCTTGAAAGCACTGCACCAGCTACCTGATCGCTATCAAGTATGTATTTTTTCGCTGCTGCAAAGACTCCGAGACTGATACTACATCCCGAGAGATTGAACATGACGCGGAAGTGCATTCCCGTGTAACTATGGTGGGGCGTTGTTGCGAAAAGCCAAGACATGATGGATGGGCAAGAGAGAACGACTGCTAACAGACGATGAGCTTTTGCAACTGTTCTCGATATACATTGTCGAGCGCTCGATGGCGCGAAGTTCGGCCCTACGTTTGACCCCGTCTCAGGATGGATGATCGCGCCTTGAGCTCTGCGATTTATGTTGGTCGATCCGTGAAATACGGCGTCGGGAGCAATGCAGTTTGAGGTTTCTAATCAAGGTTGAGTCCGGTGACAGGCTCGCAAAAGTGAGTATTTAAGTGTCTAGTCGTCGGCGGAGTGTTGGGACAAGATGGCCATTGTCTTATTGGTGGCTTATGGAGATAATCCCGGCGTCATAGATCAATACTTTACTTCATTCTCTCTCTCTCTCTCTCTCCACAGCAGCATAGCGTTTACACCGTGGGCGAGCATGCACGAGGCGCTTTGCGACCGAATGAACCCGAGGCCAATGCATCGGGTCTAGCTCATTTACGGATGGATAGCCGTGGTCGATGCTGACTTGGGGCAGTTCTCCGACATCACCACTAGTGATTAGTGCCAACAACCCCGACGAGCCTCAGGGCCCCGCTTCGGGGTTTTCTTGCCCGCTGGCCGCTGCTGACAATGAGGATACCAACAGAGCTCCTGCCTGGCTTGGTCACCGCACGTCTTGTTTGTTCCGTCAGCAAGCGATCGAAAAAAAAAAATGGTTGGCGTTCCTGGCAGATCCAAGGGATGCAACACCTGTTTGCGCAGGAAGATTAGGGTAAGTCTCGACTTGATGCCGTTGTCGCATTGCTTGCTCAATTGATACATTGTGATCTGTTCAACCATGTCCGCTGAATCGCACCATCCACGGATGCTGCGAAAGTGCAAGGTGCTACCGAGACAGTCACAAAGCTTTTGCTAACTCGGATGGGCCTCTTTTCTTATTCACAGTGTGATCAAGGAAAGCCTTGGTGCGGTAATTGTCTGAGATCGAATCGATCGTGCGCAGGCTACACGCGCAAAACGGTCTACGTTTTCTCGGAAAACGTGGCTCTCACACAAGCTGATATTAATGACTTGGGCCAAGATGGCGGCACAACTGCCTTTCACGGATGGTCTCGAATCGCTGGAAAGCCAGCGCCGCGCCCTCATACTGCTACGGAGCCACGTCCTGGCATGGCTTCGGGGCTGCCTGTAACGTGGACACCCGCAGGCGACACTGTCCAACAGTGCTCAGAGGTTCCTGCAGCACAGAAACTTCCCATCTTGTCCTCGGCCCGGTTGAACGACCTTTCGGTACTCTGGCAACCACTCCATCAATCGTTCATGACCATCTACGTGCCTCGGTCAGAGCATGGCGCCTACTACTACTCGGAAACTGAGGTCAACGGGAATTGGATCGTTCAACTTCGCGGCAGGGTCATTAACTCGCCTGCACTGCAAACCTCGGTATCCGCCAATGCTGCCGCCCATCTGGCTCGCGAACATGGAGACAGTACATTGCTAGTACAAAGCCGGGAAATGTATATGCGAAGCTTGCAGCATTTGCAAAGAGCCCTGCGCAAAAGAAACACTCGCCTGAGTGACGAGACGCTAGCGACGTGTCTCGCTTTGTCAATGTATGACTTGGCCGAGGGCTCGGGTGCCGGCTCTGGTCTAGAAGGCCGTATCAGTGTTGATACTGATGCATCAGGAAGCGGTCGCGGCAGAAACACGCATCTAATGGGTGCCATGGCGCTCGTTGAGATGCGAGGCCCTGACGTGAACATCTCGCCACTAGCACACAGCTTGTTCCTGGGCCTTCGTCGTTTCGTCCTGCCCGGGACACTGATGAATGAACAAGAGACATTCCTCACACAGGAGCAATGGAAATACCGACCGTGGGCCATGTACCAGAAGAACAGACTGGACACTTGCCTGGACACCTTGTTCGAAACGCCAGCCGTGATGAGGCAGTGGACCAATGTCAAATTTGAATCGAATGAGACGCTGATTCAAGAGAAATGCGACTCCATCCTTCATCGCTGCGACGAACTCGATGCCATTCTTGAAGATTGGTTCTTGGACTACCAGTGTTGGCACGGCAGACTTTTATACCACGGCTCGGTCTGCAAGATAGAGAGCAGCTTCGATAGCGAAGAGAATGGCAAGGTGTTCCCTGTTGCTTTTCGTTTCAACAACTTTCCCGTGGCTTATGTCCTCATCACCTACTGGTCAGGAAAGATGATCGTTCATAATCTTTCCATGGACGCAAACTACAAGTTGGCTTCCTCGTTTACAAAATCATCGCCGCGCAGAGCTGCGGCCCGTGCTGCTGCTGCTCAGCGACACATGCAAATCTGGGTAACTATGGTACGCAACATGTGCCAGAGCATTGAATACTTGACGAGCAGAGACGCGGGCAGGTTAGGGCTGACTGTTGCAACGGGCGCGTTGCGAGGTTGCATTGACTTGCTTCGCGGCGGGCCTGAGCCTTGGGAGAGGGAGCGAGGCTGGATTGCGGAAATGATGAATGAAATCGGCACGCGGCTACACCTGCGAGGTTAGGGGGCCTGTTTTTGTGGTCTTGAGGTGAAGTGAGATGAAGCTTTTGACAATGGCTCGCCGTCGGTCCGACGTCTTGACGCAGAGGGGTATGAGGACTGTTTGTTCGTTCTGTATTACGCTATCCCAAGCTTCGTCGGCAGCTTCGTGGGCCAAATAGCTACGGAGATTCGCGATGCCGACGATTGTCTCTTGACGATACAGACGGGCCGAACAAGCGGAAGGGGGTAGCACACAGCGGGTAGGTTGTGTCGTTCTGCGTGTGAGGCACAATCAGGTCATGATTCTCCCTGCAAGCCCCCTTCGTGATTTGGAGGTAGCCGCTTCAGCCTGGTCGACCGGCGCCTAGGCTTTGCCGCGAAACATTGAGGGCTCAGCCTCTTTCGTTCTCTGGAAGGCGTGACGGAAACGATGATAGCCGACCTGACGCTCAGCCAATCGCCGGTAGTGTGTTTAACATGATGGTGCGGCAGAGGCGGATGTCACTTGCCCGTCCATGTTACTCCCCTCCCCCTCGGACAAGACAGCAACACGGGATTGTTGTATGACGTGCGAAATACAGTGCGCCGCCGGGCTTCTTTGTCCGGGCGGTTCTTTAGAACAAACAAATGGCTGGAAACGGGCCTTTGGGGAGGTGGCTTCGTACAAGCAGCAAGGGCATCCCACCCGCACGGTCTGGATGCATCGTTGGCTCGTCGCGTTACAATTGCAACCAGTCGACTGACGGCTGAATGGCACCAAGAGGAAGTGGTAAGAGGGGGGGGGGGGGGATGAAGAACAGACGGCCAAGCGTCAGCGAACATGCGGGGATAATAGAATGGCATTCTGTCGAGATCAACTCTTGTCGTCCGAGCCACGGTAGGATTCGCCCGACGGGGGGAGTACTGTACTCGATAACACAGAATCGAGTCACCAAGCCAGCGTATCATCAGCAAGGCTTTTGGGAATGGCCAAGGCTTGATAGGCGGCACTGGCGTGCACACGGGCCGTCCGGTAACAAAGGGGGAAATGTTTCATGTTTTGGCCTATGGCTATGTCGGCTGGCCACCGGCTGCAACTGGCACCTGGGTCCTTTCCCGGATTGGAATACGACAAGCGAGCGAAGCAATCCGTCAATTGGTAATTTCCCCAGAGCTTTGTCCTGACTAAGGATCCGACACCGGTGAGGCGCTTGGTGCAACGCCTTGATTCCCCTGCTCTTCATGCGAGCCGGCGCCTTCGCTCTAGTGCGTCTACTCGGTAATGCGACATGCGAGCTAGTGTTATTCACCAGCCAGCAATCCGTGCAACCGTGACGCCAATTTCACCAAGGTGCAATTACTATTTAACCAATCTCGGGCCCTGTTCTCGATCGACCGGGCATTACAGCACCACGTTTGATCCTCCCCGGACAAGACCAAGGAGAAGAAGAAGACAGAAAAAAAAAGAACTTGGGACGAACCGCTTTGTTCCCTGTCCTGTTCCCTCTTCCCACCCCACCATGCGTCTCGCAGCCTTCCTCGCGGCCGCGACTCTTGGCAGCCTCGGCGCCTGCCAAGCCCAAGACACCTCTCACGACGCGCCCGAAACCAAGGACAACCCCAAAGTTGTCTACCACGCTGTGCTGCCCGAGCAACCATTCTGGACCACCGGTTCCATCCAGGGCAATGTGAGGGGCCACGTGCGTGCTTCGCAAGGCCCCGAAGGCAAAGGCGTCAGATACAAGGTCAAATTCGAGAACCTCCCCACGTCGGGCGGGCCATTCAGTACGTGTTCCGTACGAGCTTCATCTATCTACACGTGCACGCTTGCTGACCCTGCCAGTCTACCATGTTCACGTCAACAAAGTGCCCAGCAACGGCAACTGCACGGAAACACTCGCGCATCTCGACCCCTACGCGCGCGGCGAGGCAACGCCCTGTGACTCCAAGGACAAGAAGTCGTGCCAGGTGGGCGACCTGAGCGGCAAGCACGGCAGCATCGAGCCGCGCGACGGGAGGTTCGAGGCCGTTTATGAAGATCTGTACTCGTCGCTCGTGCCTGGCTCGGCTGGGTTCATAGGGAACAGGTCGCTGGTGGTGCACTTTGCCAACAAGACGAGAATTACGTGTGCGGACTTTGAGGTGCCGGCGGGCTGTCCTGCCCCAAAGAGGAGAAGATGATGATGATGATGCGTGGGCTATTTTGTGGATTACTTTAGTTCCTTAGATATCCGTAGTGTATATAATTCGACCTTGATCCTCTGATGGGATTGACATGTATTCATGAACCACTTAATAACTGTGCTTGCGAAGAGTGGTTTGGCCGTCATCCACGGGGAAGAATCAACTGTGGTGCCCCTACTGATTGATCGATGCATCATCTTTGACCTTTGTTCATGCGTCATCGACTCTGCTCGCGCATAGTTGACTTAAAATCTGAGATGACCTCCTTGCAAGCATACCTTCACTCATTCAACTTTTACTCTGTGAAAGTAAGACGGCGACACGCATCTCATCATCGACTGCCAGCCCTCGGCGTCATGTCGGCCGAGACGACTGTCCTGCCCCCCGCAGTGGCTCGTATCTGCACGACCACAACGAAGCAGTCGCCCCCCCTTCCGCATATTAACCATATATGCTAAACGTGGTGCGAAATTCCAAAGGGGGCCCGGCAGCAATGGAAATCGGACCCCACAGCGTTCTGCTCGCAAAATACAATTTACTGCCTTTGTCGTCGGGATTGCAGTTCGTTGAAATACACACAACACGACACGACACGTCGCGCAGATCCGCGTCGTGAATCCCCATCACCTTCACGCGGATGCTGCCGCTGATGATCCCTCCCACGCTTGTTTGGCCTGCGAGATCGACAGCC